>JAODAL010064254.1:0-18822 GCA_025379985.1 Phyllomedusa bahiana
TCCACTTCTCTTCCCCTGATTCTTGGGGCTGATTTCTTTAGTTTTTTCCTATGATGTTACACTCATAAGGGGGGTGTGCAATAAAAAACCCCACGGGTTGGGTCTTAATTAACTCAGAGTTGCCAATAAACCTATTGGAGCTTCCAAGACATGACTTTTTCTTTGGGGCTGTCCCAAATTGTTTAAGGCATAGTATCTAGTTTATGAAAACTTTTATTTAAAAAAAGTAAAAAAAATGCCTTAAAAAATTTTTCTCTTCTTTATTCTGGTTTTGGGAAACTAACAAATTTTTTGGAAATCCTAATTGCCCTAAAAGGGAAAGGTTTATTCTGTTTTCATGTCAGATGGGGGAAAAAAACAGCATATGGTTTTTTTAAATTGTCACATCAGGAAAGTACAGTAGCCTGACGGGAACCCCAGCCCATGCCCCTGACTACTTGACGAATGCCCTAAGGCCCCCCCAAATGGGGTCAGCCCCTATGGCTGTGCGGGGGCCCTAATGGGAGAGAAAGGTCAGACAGTCCAAGTCGGCAACAGATCGGTAAGTGGGCAACAAATCGGAAAATGGAAGGAAAACCCAGAAAACAATCCAGGGGGGAACACTGCAGGAAGATTTTCCCGAATGGGAGAGGGTAAAAATACAACGATAGGTAATAAGGAACGAACGTACAATATGGGCACAGGGGAAAACACACAAGGAGAACCTTTCACAGGCAAGGCAGGAAGGAGGTTTAAATGGTGTGCCCGGACACCACCCCTGTAGCTGATTGGTGCGGTGTCTGAGCCTTCCTACTGGCCTGTGTGACACACCCTCTGTTAGGAGTGGCTGTAGAGCTGTCACTTCTGAGCTTATGCAGAGCCTCTCCCAGGGTGTGGACACAGGCCTGGTAAATGAACCCGTGCAGGGCGTTGCATCCCACAAGCAGGAGGCTTGGTGGGTTTTGACAATAGTGTATGTAAACTTCTGGTTTCAACTTTATGTATACATATATATATATATATATATATATATATATATATATAGTGACGACTCACTCTCGTCTGGACGCCCTCCTGGACCGTCCTGGCATGCTTAGCTCTCGGATCGCAGCTTGGGTAAGCTAAGTATAGGCACACTAACACCAGGCTTCCGTTTTCAACTGGCCTCAACCAGCTTTATTCAGAGACAGGAGCATAAACCAACTTAGGCACAAACAAAAAACCCTAAGTCGTCTAGCCACTAGCTATACATAGAGGCCCTCTCTAATGGCTGGACCTAGCATCCAGCACTGTATGCTCGTCACACACTTTAGGCTTTCCTTGAGCCTATAGAGAGAGATAGAGAGAGAAAGAGAGACAGTAAATGAAACATTGATATCCTCAAATATTCTCTGCCATACATGTTTTACAATTTAAATTTCATTATTCCATTAACGCCTCTAGCAACACAATCTGACTCAAAGTTATATGCACACATAAACACGCATATATCACACAGTTTACATGCCCCTTAATTGCTTCTCCTTTTAAGAGACATGAAGGACTATATTATACAGAGTAATTATTTTTTCCATTTACATTTCCTTTTACTGAATTAAACTAGTGCTTCTGCAATAACATTAATTAAATAGTCCATTTGATGGAGATTCTACTCATTCACCTGTTTCAATTTAGCTTCATCCAATAATACATTACTTTGTTCACAATCTGTTTAGCACACATGCTTGTTTTTTTGCGATTATTAAATCCATAACTGTTTGATACACCTGCTTCATTACCAGGGTGAACTTTTTTTTACCTTTGAACACCTTTACATGGTTTTGTAAGTAGTCACCTGAGTAGTTTACAAAATACTTTGCATTAGTCATCTTGTAATGACCTTGAATTTTATTTGTTGGGTCTTTTCTAATTGAAAGATACATTCAAAGTTCAAGCCTCACTGATTCGGTGTCAGTACAGACTATTGTCTGTTGTTTTTTGCATTTTATGAGATGTAGTCTATTTAACAAGCACCAAAAACTAATTTCCAAACAATAATCTCCTAGAGTGCAAATTCAGGTGATATTACATTATAGGATTTTTGTTAAGCTATTAGGTATGTGTCCATCAACAAAACAGTGACTGTTTTTATTAGGTTCCGTTCACAGTCAGCATTGCTTTTCATGCCATACACGTCTGAAATCCATTAAAAGCCTGAAACTGTCTGAAATCAGATCTAACATAGCTGTCATTGCTCTATTGTGAATGGAAACCACAACACTAACCTAAACAGAACGTTAAGGTCAATTCACACTGTGTTTGTAGTGTAGTTGCAAGAAAAATTTTATGAAGCCTTTATAATTTCCTAAATATGTTTCATTGACTACTAATAAATTGTTTTCCTTTTTTGTGTCTAAGTGACTACTACAAGCAAATACAGTCTTCTTGAACTAGCAGCAGGCAAGCAGTTGTACTGATCATGTCTTTTATTGCGCAAATTGCATAAACACCAACAGTTCATGGAGAAAAAGTATGTAAAAGTAAAGTAAAGTTTATAATCATAATTGAAGACTCTCTTAGCCACAGTCTGTTTAACACAAGGAGTCAAAAGAAACTTCCCTTTCTTAGCCCTGGTCAGTTTGGAGCATTGTCAGGAATGGAGACAAGGAATGGCTAGGCTAGAGCAAAATATAGGAACAAAGTCATGGTCAGGGTAAAACCAAGAATCAGATCAGGCTAACAAAGTACAGGAACAAGAAAATACAAAAGGCTAAACCTCAAGATGCAGACAAAGAATGTCAGGTTGGTTCCTCTTTAAATAGGTTTCCCCAGCAACCCAATGCCAACAACTTTGGTAAGCAGAGCTGAAGCCAGATCCAGAAGGCACATGACTAAAGACAAACAAGGAGGATGAGGCATCCAGTTGATAAGCCTTTGGCTAAAATTGCAATCAATTGCTCTCTTTTATGGCCCCTTTTTCAAGGGATTTATTGAGATTTGAGGAGATACTTCACATGAAATCTTTTGATGGGCTGTGGAGCATGAACATCATCATAAAGAACCCAACTTCTCTCCTCAGACGCATATCCCTTCCAGCCATTTAAATTGATTATTTTTTCACAAATCCTTTTATAATCCAATATTTGCTCAATCTCAAAATCTGCTGAGAAATCAAAATCAGAGACAGAAGACTTATTTATCTTGAAAGAAAACCTGTTATTGACCAAAGGGTGCAAAAGCATCATATATAAATGATTGGGCACCTAAAATCAGCAGTTTACAATAAAGCACCTAGTAAGCCTAATGAAACTTGGGGCAAGTTTATAAGCTGTTACTCAAATATATGTAAGGAATGAAAGATTATTTAGCTTCAACTGTGCACTCTCTCAAATTAAAATTTATTGAATAACTCAAGAGACTCTTGTTTTAGACAAACTCTACCCAAAGCAACAGTTAGGGTGCTTTCACATGGTGCGTTTTTGGTGCGTGTTTCAATGCATTTTTTGAGCAGGAAGGTACAGCAATTGATGCTGTACATTGCTGCACAAAAATCGCGACAAAAACCGCGGTAATTACCGCGATTTTACCGCAAATTTACGGCGATTTTGCCGTGATTTTTGTGCAATAATGTACAGCATTAATTGCTGTTCTTTCCTGCACAAACAAAATGCATTGAAAAACGCATCAAAAACGCACCGTGTGAAAGCACCCTTAAGCCCAATTATCCTAATAGGCATTAACATAATTGACTTGTTCCATCTGAGTTACTCTAGATATGAAAACCAAAGAAAAAATAGTGTTGGAGAGCGTGACCTTACCCAGGATGTGAGCAGACGTGTGTCTGGCGAGTTCCCATCTACAGCTCCTTTCTCCAACCCAAATAAACCCCTTACAACCATCCTGCTAACTAAAAAGCAACCCTCTGAGGACATAAACATGAGACTTATTATCCGGTGAAAACCTGGGGTCTGTAGCTTCAATGGCTCTGGAGCTGAAGTAAAGTAGCACTGCTGGGAAACTCTTACATCTATTAAGGTAGCTTGTAACCGCTACCTTTACCAGGGCTACTGGTGGCCCCACTGAAAACTGCCTATATAGTTACTCAGCACATGTCCCTGCTCAATATAAAAGTTTATCTGTCACCCAGGGCCGCCATCAGAAATTTCAGGGCCCCATACAGCTGAAGCATCAGGGCCCCACCCCGGTCCCTCTCAAATCCCGCATCCCCCCCTCCCCCCCCGTCCCCCCTCCCATCCTGCCACTACACCCCCCACCACAGAAAAAGAAAAAAAAATCTGGGGTGACCACAAACAAAAAAAAAAATATACAATTACACAATTAAACAGGAAGAAAGATCCAGTGAGGTTCCTAAAAGAGATAATTTTTTTTTATTTTTAAAATACCATAAACAGCAGATTAAAAAGTGTTGGCAGGTCAGGGGGGGGGAGGCTGGCTACAGGGGAGGTGGGCGGTAGGGGGGGGGCAGTACAGGGGGGGGGTGGATAGGGGGAGGCGGGGATACGGGGGGAGGTGGGCAGTACAGAATTAGGGGGGGGGCTTTTCAGGGGGAGGTGGACAGTACAGGGGAGGTGGGGGAGCAGGGGGAGGGTGGGGTGGCAGGGGGAGGTTGGCATACAGGGGGGAGGGGGGCGTACAGGGGGGGCTGGGCAGTACAGGGGGAGGCTGGACAGTACAGAGGGGGGCTGGGGAAATAGAGGGGAGGGTGGCAGTACAGGGGGGGGGCGGGCCTTTGGGGAGGGGGAGGGGGGGGAATGGGAGGGGGGGGGGCAGTACAGGGGGAGGTGGGGATGGCAGGGGGGGGCGGACAGGGCAGGGGGAGGTGGACAGTAAGGGGGGAGGGTGGAAGTACAGGGGAGGGGGGGGTGGGCAGTACAGGGGGGGAGGCTGGACAGTACATGGAGGGAGGCTGGACAGTACAGAGGGAGGCTGGACAGTACAAAGGGAGGCTGGACAGTACAGGGGGAGAACTGTTTACCCTTACACTCTGAGAATGTGTCTGTCTTTCACAGATACACAGGTTCACTAAAAGCAGATATATATTTTATGTATTTAATACCCAAAAAAGCCAAATTTTAAAAATGTTGGGGAGGCAGGGGGGGGGGCTGGGCGTACAGGGGGAGGTGGGCAGTACAGGGGGGAGGCTGGGCAAAATAACAGGGGGGAGGGGGCAGTACAGGGGGAGCCCGGGGGGCAATTTTCAGGGGGGAGGTGGGGAGTCGGGGGGAGGTGGGCCGTACAGGGGGGGCGGCATAAAGGGGGAGGCTGGGAAAGGGGAGGGGGGGTGGGCAGTACAGGGGGAGCTTGGGGAAGTACGAGGGGGGGTGGCGTACAAAGGGGGGGCTGGGCAGCAGGGGGGGCTGGGCAGTCAGGGACGGGGGGGGGGGGGGGGGGCCAGTTAAGGGGGGGGTGGGAGCAGGGGGGGGAGGCCTGGACAGTAAGGGGAGAATGTTTACCCTTACACTTGAGCATGGTTTTTGTCTTTCACAGTACACAGGTTCCTAAAAGAGTATATTTTTTATGTATTTAATTCCATAAACAGCAGATTAAAAAGTTTGGGCAGGTAGGGGGGGCTGGGCAGTCAGGGGGGGTGGGATGGAGGGGGAGGCGGGCATAGCAGGGGGAGGCGGGGCAGTACAGGGGAGGGGCAGTACAGGGGGGGGGGGGGGCCCCGGGCAGTACAAGGGGGGGAGGGCCGGACAGTAAGGGGGGAGGTGGGGGAGTCAGGGGGGGTGGGGATGGCAGGGGGGGGGGTGGACAGTAAGGGGGGGAGGCCCGGGGCAGTTTTTAAAGGGGGGAGGGGGTGGGCGTACGGGGGAGGGGGTGGAAGTACAGGGGGGGGGAAAGGCCCTGGGCAGTACAGGGGGAGGCTGGCATAAGGGGGAGGTGGCAGACAGGGGGGGGGGTTTTGGGGGGGGGGGAAAATTTTGGCCCCCCCGGGGGGGGGGGGAAACAGGGGGGGGGGGGGGGGAGCCTAGCATGGCAGGGAGAGGCTGGGGAGAAAGGGGGAGGCTGGGGAGTACAGGGGGGGCTTGGCATGGCTTGGGGGGGCCTGGGCGGGCAGTACAGGGGGGAGGCGGAAATAAAGGGGGGGCTGGACAATACTGGGGGCGGCTGGACAGGGCAATACAGGGGGAGGCTGGACGGGGAAACAGGGGGGGGTGGGGAAGGGCAAAACAGGGGGAGGTGGCAGGCAGGGGGAGGCTGGGGAAAGGGGAGACGGGGGGGGGGCTACAGGGGGGACAGGGGGGGGCTGGCATGGCAGGGGAGGCTGGGGTGGCAGGGGGAGGCTGGACAGGGCCGTACAGGGGGGAGGCTGGACAGGGGAGTACAGGGGGGGGAAAAGGGGTGGAAAGGGCAGTACAGGGGGGGGCTGAAAGGGCAGTACAGGGGGGGCTGGGCATGGCAGGGGGGGGAGGCTGGGCAGTACAGGGGGGGGCTGGACATGGGAGTCAGGGGGAGGTGGACATGAGGGGGCGGGCATGGCAGGGGGGGAGGGGGGCTGGACAGGGCAGTACAGGGGGAGCTGGACAGGGCAGTACAGGGGGAGGGGGGTGGACAGGGCAGTACAGGGGGGAGGATGGGCATGGCAGGGCGAGGCTGGACAGGGCAGTACAGGGGGGAGGCTGGGCATGCAAGGGGGGAGGGTGGACGGAGGGGGAGGCTGGGCTGGGAGGGGGGGGGGCAGGCTGGGCATGGGAGGGGGAGGTGGCATGGCAGGGGGAGGCTGGGCAGGAAAGGGGGAGGATGGAAGGGGAGTAAGGGGGAGGCTGGGCAGGGCAGTACAGAGGGAGGCTGGGCATAGCGGGGGAGGCTGGACAGTACGGGGGCTGGGGAGTACAGGGGAGGCTGGGCATACAGGGGTGGAGGCTGGACAGTAAGGGGGGAAACTGGAAGTACAGGGGTGGGGGGGACAGTACAGGGGAGGCTGGACAGTACAGGGGGGAGGCTGGGCATGGCAGGGGGAGGCTGGGCCGTACAGGGGGGGGCTGGGCAGTCAGGGGGGAAAGGGGAGCAGTCAGGGGGAGGGCTGGGGGCATACAGGGGGGGAGGCTTGGCAGGCTTGGGGGAGCCCGGAAGGGCAGTACGGGGGGAGGGTGGAAGTTTTAAAAATGGTGGGGTGGGCATGGCAAGGGGGGGTGGACAATACAGGGGGGGGCTGGCAGGGCAATACAGGGGGGGGCGGAAGGGAAAACAGGGGGAGGCTGGAAAGGGCAGGGTGGAGGCTGGACAGGGCAATACAGGGGGAGGCTGGACAGGGCATGACGGGGAGGCTGGGCATGACGGGAGGCTGGGCATGGCATGGGGGAGGCTGGGCATGGCGGGGGGGGCGCTTGGGGGAAGGGGGAGTACGGGGGGGGGGTGGGCATTGCAGGGGGGGCTGGACAGGGATCAGGGGGGGCGGACAGGGGCTTCAGGGGGAGGCTGGACAGGAATACGGGGGGGGCTGGACAGGCAGTACAGGGGAGGGTGGACAGGGCAGTAACAGGGGGGGGGGGGCTGGGACAGGGGTACATGGGGGAGGTGGGTGGCGGGGGAGGTGGACTGGGAGGGGGAGGCTGGACATGGGAGTACAGGGGGAGGCTGGGCATGCGTAAGGGGGGAGGCTGGAAAGGGGGAGAAAAAGGGAGGCTGACGGGCAGGGGGAGGGGATGGCAGGGGGGGGTGGAAGGGCAGTGCAGGGGAGGCTGGGCTTGCGGGGGAGGCTGGGCAGGGCAGAAGGGTGGAGGCTGGAAAGTACAAAGGGGGTGGTGGCATGGGAAGGGGGAGGCTGGACAATACGGGGGGGAGGGGCGGGGAATAAGGGGGGGGAAGGCTGGGGGACAGGCTTTCGGGGGAGGCTGGACAGGGAATTACAGGGGGAGGCGGGCTGGCGGGGAGGCCGGACAGGGCAATACAGGGGGAGGGTGGCAGGGGTGGGGGAGGCTGGACAGGGCATCAGGGGGGGCTGGGCAAACAGGGGGGGGCTGGGCAGGGGGAATACAGGGGGGGGGCGGCAGGGGATACAGGGGGAGGCTGGGCATGGGAGGGGGAGGCTGGGCTGGCAGTACAGGGGGGGCTGGGCAGGAGGGGGGGGGGGCATGGCAGTAAGGGGGAGGCTGGGGGGGGGGTTTTGGGAGTACAGGGGGGGGCTGGCAGGGGGTACAGGGGGGAGGTGACAGGGGGAGTACAGGGGGGAGGCTGGAAAAGGGAGTACAGGGGGGGGGGTGGCAGGAGTACAGGGGGAGGGGGGTGGCATGGGGAGGGGGGGGGCTGGGAAAGGGAAGGGGGGGCTGGACAGGGCATGCAGGGGGAGGTGGGCATTGCAGGGGGGGGGCTGGACAGGGGAGACAGGGGGGAGGGGGGCTGCAGGGGGGGGCTGGCGTGCAGTACAGGGGAGGGTGGGATGGCGGGGGGGGCCCGGGCAGGGCAGTACAGGGGGCTGCTCAGGCCTGCTTTTTGCATCACCTTACTTCCTCAGTTGCTGAGCGGGACCCTTCTCTTTTTTTGCCCCGGGGATCAGGCAGCGTCGGGGACGTTGTCGTGAGGCCCCCGCCCCCCCCCACGAGAGGGGAGGATCCCGGCTCAAAACACATTAGAAGCCCGCACATGAAATGGGTTTAGGTGAGGAGGGGGATGCGGAAGGGGCCCCGCTCCCGGTCACACTGCCGTCGCACATAAAGTCTTGCCACTTACTTCCCCGCGTGTACCGGGCCGGGCCCCCCTCCTCTGGCTTCCCCGGCCCCTGTACTGGCCAGCGGGGGATGCAGGGCAACTTGAATCGTGAAGTCCCGCCCCTCGGGGGGGGCTTCACTGATTTTAAATTGTTTTCCCCGGGCCCCAGACAGAGGGAGGCCCCGGGCCCCGCAGGGAAGTAAGTGGCAAACTTAAGTGCAGCTGTGCCGGGGCGTGGGCCCCTCCCAGCAGCGCGGCCAGGGCTGACACATATGTAGCGTCGGCGGGTGCCGCCACGCTAGTCTTTATGGAAATAAGGGGGGCCCCTTGCAGCGGGCCCCCCTTTTTTCACCGGGCCCCGGTACGGGAGTTGGCTTACCCCCTGTACGGCGGCCCTGCTGCCCCCTCTTGGAAAATATAGTGCTCAGGAGCCTTTTGTGGTATTAGCAGCAGTGTGGTTTAGTGTCAGTTTTTTCCCTGCGTGCTGTGCCCCCCTGGGAACATGCTGCAATGTCTGAGTCTGTTAGGATGCTTCACACAGCGCAGTTTTGCTGTAGTTTTAAATGTGCTCCCAATTTTAAATGCCTTCTTACCACAAGCTTTTTTCATTATCTAAACTGTTTTGGAAAGTGAGTAATCAATTAGTGTGTTTGTAATCCACAAACTTAACACATATTACTTGAAACACCTTTTTGAACAATTTAGACAACTGAAAGAAGCTTGCTGGTAAATAAAGGCAGTTTAACTGGAGCGCAGTTAAAACTGCACCAAAACTGCGCTGTGTGAAAGCACCCTTAGGCCATGTTCACACGGCTTATTTCGGCACAGATTGGAGCCGTACTGCGCGCCGGATTTGCGCTGCAATACGGCTCCAATCCGTCACAGTCTTTTACGGTAATCCAAGTTCTATAGAGAAAGTGGATTCCGTCACTCCATCCCGCTCGGCGAATCCGCCGGGGGGGGAGAAAGTGACATGCACATTATCCAGGCGCAATACGCGCCGTGGATAATGCAAGTCTATGGGGCCGGCGAGCAGCGCTGCCGCCGTGCCCCCGCTAGAGATGGGCGAATTGATTCTAACGAAGTGGAATTCGTTTAGAATTTCAGGAAAACTTTGGTTCGGAACGAAGTCGACTTTGGGGTACTTCGGTGTGAACGAAGTGTGCTTTTGATTGATAAATGGCTGCGAGCACATGGCGTTACATGGGGCAAAGAACTCTGGGAGGAAGAAGGGCATAGCCTGCTGACATGTGCAGAGATGAAGCCAATCAAGACCGGGGGGATTCTGTGACGTCACCGCACTATAATAAGTCCGGGCGGATGCTGGGAGCTCATACCGCTCTCACTATACTGATTAGGGAAGGGCTGCGTGGGTGCTTGTAATAGCTCTTACTGAAGAACTGATTTTTATACAGCGATTTTGGGGGGTGTCTCAGCTTGTCTCAGAGATGCTTCTCTTAACGTTCGATTTCTGATTTTGTGGGGTATTGGATCTGAAATCCAGTGTGTGTCCAGTGCAGCTGCATATACATTTTAATGCTATCTGCTCACAGCACATTGAATATCCAAGGAGGATCTAAAACCTGTTCTGTTGTATTCATTTAAAGAAACGCGTTTTTACAATACAAATACCACTTCATTTTTGGCTGCTCAATTCTTTTGCGCAATTTACATCCAGGGTTTAATTAAGCGTTGTTCTGCTGCTGTGGTGACTAAAGAAACCGTCTTTTCACCGCCAAAAAAGACAATTTTCCTGTTGCATAATTCACAAGCGAAGGTTAAATTACAATTTTTTTCTCTTGTTGTGTAGCGCAAAAAAACACCAAATTTTAACACGCTACAAAGCTAGAAGTTTGTGGTTGCTCAATTTTTGGCACAATTTACATCCAGGGGTTAATTAAGCGTTGTTTTGCTGCTGTGGTGACTAAAATAAACCGTTCTTTCACCGCCAAAAAATAAATTTTTCCTGTACTTTAAATTCCCAAAAGCAAAGGTTTAAAAAATTAAATTTTTTTTTCTTTTGGGTTGTGTAGCGTAAAAAAACACACCTTTGTAACACGCTACAAAGCTGGTGTTTGGGGCTGCTAAATTTTTTTTGCGCAATTTACATAAAAGGGGTTAACAAAAGTTTTTTTTCTGAAATTTTTTCCCCGTTAAAAAAAAACTTTCTTTTTAAAACCGCCACAGAAGAAATTCTGTAGAAAAAATTCTTTACCCAAAAGGTTAATTAACCCTTTTTGTGCTTTTACATTCCTTTAAAATTACACGATTTTTTAAACGGCACAAACAAGTAAATTTTTCCCCCCTTTTGGGGCGAAATTTTATACCCAAAGGGTTCCCCCGCTTTTTACTGGGTTCATTTGGAGTCAAATACGGGGTGTGTATTTTTTCATTACGATATTTTCATAAAACCCGTGTCTGTCATTTAAAAAACAAACAGTAGTCAGACGAGGGGTTTGGCAGGCCCCTTCCCCTTGCGAGTGGGGGCACAAAATTCCTGGACCCGGCCCAGGTCCCCAGTACAGAAAGGGGGCCGGTCGAAAGGGGGGGTCTCGGTGGAGGCCCCCAACGGGCCGCTGTTTTCTAGGGGGCCGTGGGGCAGATAGAACCCCAAAGGGATTGGTTAACTAGGTCACCCCACTTCCTCCCAGATGAAAATAAACAACCCCACCCAAAGGTCGGTGGGAACGTCAGACAGCCCCTTGTTGGCAGGGTTTCCGGGAGCGGGTCAGCGGCCCTAAACTGTCCTAAACCCCCCCTTTGCCCCTTTCCGGGGTTCCCTCGCCAGAAAATCTCTTTTGGGGTTTCTGGGCTCAGCGCCACTTTAGGGGGTGAACAATTTGGGGGAGGGCGTCAGCAGTATTTTGGCAGCGAAAAAAGGGGGGCCAATATCCCCTGCTTCTTGCTTTAGGGGCCCAAAGTATAAAAATTGTGGGAGTGGCATGAGAGGTCTTGTTGTGAGGGGTCAGCTCTGCATACCAAGCCCGGTGATGAGGCCGGGCCAGTGAGGGAAACAAAAATTTGATGATGATGTAGTGCCCGCAATTGGGGTTTCCCGGGTGAAGAAAGGGTTTTTCATCGTCGTCAGGAGAAGGGGCGTCAGCTTGCGGGGTCGGGCCAGCGGCGCAGCCAGAAAGGGGTTGTGTGGCCGTGGGTCGGGAGGGAAAGCAGCTGTGAGGTGGGACCCCAAGCGGCCAGGGGGTTTAAAAAACCCGTTTCGCGGTTTCCAAGAAAGTGCGGCACGGGGGCTCAGGGGAGGAAGCAGTATTTCACTCAGTGCGGAGGGGTTGGCGGTAAAAAATCAGTTTATTCGGCGGGGGGCAGTTTTTTGCTAAGAAAAGGGGGGCCCGGATATGGGTATATGTAGAATTGTGGGCAGCAGTGAAGCGTGGCCGGAAAAGGGAAAACGTTGGCACCACGGCCCTGCGTAAAAAACACATGCAGGGGCCCACCCCCCGGTGGCCGGGGGAAAAAACGGGCTCGTGTGGTGGTCCTCCTGCCGCCCCCCAGCAAAGCAGCGCAGCGGGCCCCCCCAGTGGACCCCTCCCATTGCGCCAGTAAAGGCTCCACCCCCTCTGAAAGAAGGGGTGTTTCTTTTGCCATCTTTCCCCCGGTCCGGGGAGGGCCCCCTGTCCTCGCTATCAGGGCGCCAGCGGTCTTTTCAGCGGGGGGTGTTTGAAAGAGAAAACCCGTATGCGCCCAAACCAACCAAAAGGTGCAGCAGCTGCCCGTGCTCCTGCCCAATTTTGTTGGTACTGCAGTCCCCCCTTTTCCCAAATGGGGGGGATCTCCCCACCATTCAGAGAAACTAATGGCTTGTGCGGACCCGGATGGAGATTTCCCAACCCCTTTAATTTATTTTCCAAAAAAGGAGTACCGAAACATATAAATATGTAGAACAAAAAGGGTGGGCCGCCCTTGGGCCCTTAAACGGTTTTTTTTAAAAAGGTCCCACGGAAAAAAAGGGGTGTCGGGAAAACTGAAAATTACGGTCGGGGCCCATTTTAAAATGTCCTTTACACCCCATGAGTGAAGGTGTTCCTGCCCAGGCACCCCAAACAATTTGGGAAAAGGAGACGCCGCTTTCTCCCCCCGATGTAAAAACTGTGCGGTTGCCCCAAATTTGTCGCCTCCTCCACCCCCACCACCTTTCCAGCCTCCAAAATTTCTGCTCCATCATCCCACATGTTTAGGAACAGCTTTTGTCAAAATTTTCTACACCTGGCTTGCCTGGGCCCCGAAAAAAAGTAAACCGGGGGGGAGGAACTGCCCCGCGTCATGCAGAAAGGGAAATCGATGGTGCTTTCTCCGCGCCAACTGCAATGGGAAAACCCTGGTGACGGACAATGGGAAAAACCATGGTGTCTGCGCTGCCCGGGAGGGGGTTGGTTTTTGGGCCCCTGCATGGCGCAGGGTTTTTTCAATTGGTTGGGAAAAGGTTCCTGAAGTCTTCCCCCGATCTCGAACTTTTGAAAAGGAGGAAATGGCATGCCCCTTTACCCATTCCTACAAACCCAGGGAAACCCTCCTAGGTTGCAGCGGCAAAACGGCCCCGCCCAACCACTTGATTTCGATTTTTTCCCCCCTTTGGGAAAACTCCATCCTGCAAAATGTTGGCCCGGGACGGTATAAACCCGGGAAAAAGGGCCCATTACGATTTTTTGATGATAAGGGGAAAAAAGTACCCCCCTGTGAAAAACTTTGATTTTCAGCCAGGGGGCAGCTCATGGTGACACCTGCCGTTTGTTGGGGCCATTCGAGGGGGCCAGTTTTTTGGGTCAGTCGCTGGGGTACGGGATGAATAATTTTATTCCACTCTTTTTGCCCGGGAACAGATGCGGGAAAAAAAATCTGTCGGGGGGGCCGGAAAATTGAGACGTGGGACTACTTCGCGGCCCTTTAAAACGGGTGGGGCTGAAAGGGGGAGGAGGAGGAAATTGGAGCGGAGCTTTGTCTGGTAAAAAATGAGTGGTTTTTTTACCCGGGTGAAAAGAGAGGGGGGCCCCGTGGGGGGGTTTAGATGGAAAATGAGGAAGCGAGGCAGATCCCCGCAAGCACCGTGGCAGTATACAGTGGGTGGGGGCAGCAAAGGCCCTCGGGCACTTGGGCAGATGGCCCGCAAATGCTGATTTCCCTGGTAGTGACAGCCAAAATTAGTCAGCCCCCGGCAGGGGGATGACTTCTGGCTTCCACCCTTTTGGGAACCCTCGTTTACCGGTCCAAAATGGGACCCTTTTTCCCAGTATTGGAGGGGAGGGACAAAACAAAAATCCCTTTTGGGAAGTCCTCCGTATTCAGTTGGCCGCTGCCTATGTGCGGCTGTCCCCCTCGACAGGTCTGACCCGGGGGGGTTTCAGCGGGTCACGTACTACTGCCGCGGTGCTGGGGGGAAAGGGGCCACCCAAGTCTGAAGTCATGATGAGCAGCTTCCCTTTCCCCCCCTAGGAGGAGGGGGGTCGGCCCGCAGCAGAGGACCTGGAGCAGGGCCCTGAACAACAGGTGGGGCCCACTTGGACGCACTTTTGCCCCCAGTTAGAAAATCCGCGGATATGGGCAGCCAAAAGGGGTTTTGGGGGCCCCAATTGCCGAGTTTGCAGTGGAGAAGCTTCCTTTCCCGGCCAGTAGTGTGGCTCAGAGGGGGGGTTCAGTTCGGCGGGGGCCATCGTTACCCAAGGAGAACCGCTTGGGGCCCCGGGGAAAAGTGGAAACGACTGGGCCTTTGTCAAGATGAATCAGGGGTGGAACGGCCAGGATTTTTCCCCACACCAATGCCTTTGGCTTTAAAGGTGATGTGTTTGGGGTAGTCTCATCCAAACTGTGGGAAAAAAGGGTTTGGGGTTTAAAAATACCTGCCTCCGCCCCTATTTATTCCCCCACCCCCTGTTTCCCCCACATCTGCTGAAGTTTCTCCATCGCCTCCCCCAATTTTTTTCAGGGTAATTTTGGGCCCCCCCCTCCACCTTGTTTTTTGTTTCCCTCTATGACCCCATTTCTGTGCTGTGTTTCTGTTGCCGTGACATCCACATTGGGGGTCAAATTTTGCCATTTTCAGACCTCTTTTGTGCTGCTGTTGGGTTTCTGCTGCCGGGCACCTACACAAATGTGTCATTTTGCCACTTGTGGCCCACACCCGTTTTTGCCAACCCCCGAAAGCATTGAGCCACTGCCTGACCCCCAAGCTGCTGCTGTCCCCGACCTCCACCTGTGTCATTGTGCCCTTCTGGGCCTCATGCTGCTGTGTGTTTTTGTGCTGCGGGGACCCAAACACTAGTATTTGCCACCTTTACCTATGCTGTTGCTCCTGAGCCCTCCCCTCCCCTTGTCATTGTGGGCCAATTTTGTGGGTTACTCCAGTTTTTTCCCCTCCAGAATGTCATTGTGCCCCTGCTGACCTTTATGCTGTGCTGTCGTAACCCCCACACTGTTTTCATTGTGCCACTCTCTTTACCTTTATGTGCTGCTGCTGTTGTTGTGCGCGGTCCCCACAAAATTTTTCATTGTGCCACTCTCTGGGCCTCATGCTTTTTGCTCCCGCCCCCGTAACCCCCCCTCTTTGTCATTGGCCCTCTGTGGGCCCACCCCCAGTTTTTTTCCACCCCAGAATGTCATTGTGCCCCTGCCCGACCTCATTTGCTGCTGCCCCCCCCGTCACCCCCTCCCTTTTTCTTTTTCAATTTTTGCCCACCCCTGTGGTTCCCCCCACCCCCACCCCGTTTTGCCCCCCCCCTCCTTTAGGAATGTTCCCTTGTGGCCCATTTTTTGGTTTTGACTATGCGGCCCCCCGGGCCCCCCCCCGGTTTTTTTCCCCCCCTCACCCCCCCTTTTCATTGTGCCACTTGTTTTGGGGCCTTATTTAATTTTTTTGCCAACCCCCTCCACACTTGTCATTGTGCCATGTTGACCTCATGCTTTTGGGGGCTTGCTTTTTAAAGCCGTCAACTTTCACCCCCTGTGGTTCCTTTTTTTTGAAATTTTTGTGGCTTACCTGTTTTAGCCCAAATCCCAAGGGAATTTTCCATTTTTTGCCCACTGTCTTTTACCTTTTATTGCTTGCCAAACCCTCCCTCCACCCCCGTCATTGTGCCCCTCTGAGGCCAATATTGTTTTGCCCCCCCCAAAAAGTCATTTTGCCACTCCTGAAACCCCATTTCTGCTTTACTTTGGGCCCCCTTTTTCCCCGGGCCCGTTTCCCCCTCAAACTTTTTTGTCCCCTTTGAATTTTTTTGGCCCCCCCTTTTAGGGCCCCCCTTTTTTCCCCCTTTTTTTTTTACCCCCGGGGTGGTCCCCTGCCCCCTGGACTTTTATAGTTCCCTTTTACCATTCCCCGCCTTCCCCCGTTTTTTGATCAGTTTTGCCATCTTAAGTGCCCCGGGAATTTTTAGTGAAGGATTCTAATAGGGCAGCAGTCCTTTTGGTGTTCATACTAAAAAACAAACATTGTTTTGAAGGGCCAAAAAAGTCCCTTGCATATTTTTAAACATGGGAAAAACGTTCCCAAAACACCTGCAGGTCTGTGTAGCCCGTAAATAGCTTTTTTTTTTTTAAGTTAAATTTGGACAAGTATTTTTTTCGGGAAATTTTTTGCGAAGGGAGCGAAACCCAAATTTTTTTAGAAAAATTGCCCATTCTAAACCCCCGCCCCCGGCCCTGCCCCCTTTTTCAAAATCGTATTGCGGGGGGGATCCCGGCCCCCAATTACAGGGTTGAAAAAGGGTGTTTTGAACACGGGGTTATAGATTTCTCTGCTCCTTGGGACACCTTGAATTTTTACTTCTGCTTCAGTGCAATGGACCCTGAACCCACTCATAGTACTCCTACATTCTCCTCTAGACTTAACTTGCATTTAGTATATCACAAGGCATTATGGGGAAAAAAGGGTGAGAAAACCCCAAAGCGCCCTCTGTTTGGAATTTTAAACCCCAAAAACCCCAATTTGGTTTTTACCCCCGAAAAATTTGGGGAAAGGGAAATGGGATTTTAGCCAAACCAGCACTCTTTAAACGCAGACCAAAAGCTGTTTCGGGGGTTTTTGTCCCCCATCAGTGCGAGCAAAACGACTGTCTTTTGGGGGGGGGATTGAGTGGCTAGGAAGGGAAGATCTTCCCTTTAGGAGGCAGAAAGAACGGCTTGTAGAGTTTTGGTTTTGTTTCGCCCCCTACTAAGCATCTGCCAAAACCCCAATAATAATAATGCATGCCCCCCTTTTCCGTTTTTTTTTTTACAAAAAATTTTAAAAACTCCAATAAAAATTTTATAGCTTCACAATGTGTCAATTGTTGATTTTCACAAAAAAAATTAAAATTTTTTTATATCTTTATGTTTTTAAGCCCGGAAAAAGTGGGGAGGGTTGAAAAGTCGAGGGGGCTGATACTTTCGCAGGTTTCTGTACTATGTTAAGGGGGTTTTAAAATTGCCCCTTTAAAGGGGCTTTTTTAATTTTTTGGAAAAAATTTTTAAATTGAAAAAAGACCCTTATTTGCTTGCCTGACCCCCATTTCAATTTTTAAAGAAAACAACAAAGACTGAAACATAAAAAGTTCCCATAAAATTTTTAGTCCTCCTTACAAAAGGGCTGGTGTTTGGGCAAATTTTAATAAAGAATTATTTCCCTTTTCTTTTTACAAATTTTTTATTGACCCCGAAGGGGGCCCCCCCGTAATTTTTGTTGGGACAAATTTAAATTTTAAACCCTCCCCCCTCACATCGATTTATGTTCCCCTTTAAAAAAAAATTTCCTTTTATTTAAAAAAAGTTTACAAAGAGAAACCATTAGGAAAAGGTGGGGTTTTAATTCAGTTTTTTGTGCCAAAAAAGGATTGATCCGTTTTAAATAATAATTAAAAATATAAAAAAAATAACCTTTAATTTTTAAAAGGGGCCCAAAATATTCCACAGCATTTAAAATTTTAAAAAAGGTTTTAGGGACGACAAAAAAGACAGGGCATTTCAGTGAAAAGGGTTTTTACAGGGTGAGGAAAAAGGTTTTGAGGGGGCCCCCTTTGCAAGACTAAAAAATTTTTTTAGGTGTATGGGTTTTGGGACATAGGGTTTAAAAATGTGTTTTATTTGGTCGGCCCTGTCAATTTAAAAATGGGGGGTTTACATAAAAATGGATGAACTGCCCCCAAGGGTGTACATCTATATCAGATAATTGCCAAAATGTGGGGGTGACGAAAAAATGTGTGAAAAGAGTAGGGGGTTGCAATTAGGGATTCGGGTAGGCCAGAAGAGATATATTCTCAGGGCCCTCTTCAAACTATAGATTATGGTTCCCTGATTCCCCCTGTACATTTAGAAAAACTGGTGCAGTAGTTGAAATTTGGGAGATGGGCATGGGGGTTCAGATGATGAGCATGTATCTAAGTCATCGTTTACAAACTAACCCCACAAAAATGTTTTTCATTCTATTTTTTTGAGGACCTTTCATGACTCTGGAGGTATTTAATAACATGGAGAGAGATTATAAATTTTTTTTTGTCCCAAAAAAGTAACTTTAGAAATTACTTCTTTCTATTAGACAAAATAGTTCTTGATCAGTTGTTATCCTCAGATATTGGATATATCACGTGGTCTGACCTTGCCCCCGTACGTAAATGGCCTAGAATCTAAAATCGTCCCCCAAAAAATTCCCCCTGGGTCTCAAATTTTTTTTTAAAAAAAAAGGGGACCAGCTTGTATATTGCATCTCAAATTAAAAACTTTTTTTCAAAATACTCTCTTCTGTCTTCTCTAGTGTTCCTTGTGGGTGCCCATAAAAACCTTTATTAGGTATATTTTCCAAATACAAGTAGAGAAGAAGGAAGCCAAAAAGCCCCGTGTGAGTTATTGTTGATATTGAAAACAGGACAAAAATTAAAAAACTTGATCTATCCCCTCAAAACAAACATTTTCCTAGCAGTTTGAGGAAAAAATAAAGAACAATGTACCTTTAAAAAAAAGTTTCAACCCGGCAAAAATGAAATGGGAATTATTTTACAAAGGGAAAAAGGAAACAAAAATGTTGGCAAAGCAAATGAAACAGGTTCACATCAAAACCCCAATTCCACCTTCTACTAAAAGGGGATAAAATTTTAAATCCAAAAGACATTTTCCCAAATTTTTGTTAGTATACTCAATTCTATAAAACAAGATAGTGAACACCTCTCCCCACCCCTTTAAGAGCAAAATTAATCATTTTTTTAATTCTGTCAA
>JAODAL010064255.1:0-18821 GCA_025379985.1 Phyllomedusa bahiana
ACTTGTTTTACAATTTCATCGGTTTCATTAGGCAGTGGTTCGGGGTCCAGAGTCCTAGTGCAAGGTGGCGCATCAGCTCTCAGGGTGCATCATCTCAGGCAAGTTAGGGCTGTGTTGAAGCTGTGCCGGAGGCAGCAGAGGAGGAGGAGGATAGAGGAGGAGGAGGTATTCCTAGACACCGATGTTACCAACGTCCCTGACTTGGAAAGAGGTTGGCGCGAATTTGAGGCAGAGGAGGCAGATGAGGAAGATCAGTTTGCTAGTGCGCCTCGACCCAGAGGCTTGGGAAATCAAGGTTCCATCTCTCACATGAGTGCTTGGATGCTCCATTTCCTCCAACATGATCCTCGCATTAAGGCCATCAAAATGAACAACAGTTACTGGGTGGCCACCCTCCTGGATCCCCGGGTACAAAACAAAACTCAGCACTTTCCTTCCACCCACCCAAATAGAGAGTAAAATGCAGGAAATGGAGACCTTGCTGATTGATCAACTGGAGACATCTGTTGTGTGTGCTTCACGTTCCCCAAATGTCACGGTGGAACAACATCAGCGACGTGACAGCAGTAGAGTACCAAGTAGGCGTAGCGGCAGCAGCAGGCAAGGTGGCAGAAACCTAATGGGTGACCTCTGGCAATCTTTGTTTACCACCTCACCAACGCATGCAATGCAGGGCACACATCCAACACACAGAGACCAGCTTAAGATCATGGTGCACGACTATCTGCGGCTCAACACCGATGTTTTTGGATGTGTTCCGGACCCAATAGACTTCTGGGTATCCAAAATGTACGAATGGCCCGAGCTGGCTCGCCACGCCATAGAGGTGTTGTCCTGCCCAGCAGCCAGCGTCATATCTGAGCGGACCTTCAGCCCAGCTGGAGAGTCATTACAGACAAACGCATCCGGCTTTCCACAGATAATGTGGATCGTTTGACTTTCATCAAGATGAATCAGGCATGGATCTCTGATGATGTTGTGGCCCCAATTGCCGAGGTCACCGATTAGTTGCCGGTCTACTTCACATTCCTCTTCAAACATAAATGGTCCTCTTGAAAAATGTTTTTTAAAATGATCATTTCTTACTGCAATTTTTATTCTCTTTTCCCAACAGTTCATTTTGCTGGTTTTGCTGTGAGGAGACTGTAAAAGACAACACCGTATTCCATTTACTCACTTTATCTTTAGAAGTTTTCGCATTGTCAATGGTTTTGAGGTCATGTTGCTGTGAGATACAGCTATAATTATGGTCCTTTGGAACAGAAATGTGGCTTTTAAGTGGCATTTCTCCCTCACAATTTTTAATAGTGGCTGAGAAGTCATATTTATAATTTTTTGGGGTCATGTAGCTGTGAGATACAGCAATAATTATGGTCCTTTGGAACAGAATATGGCTTTTAAGTGGCATTTCTCCCCACAATTTTTAATAGTGGCTGAGAAGTCATATTTATAATTTTATGGGGTCATGTAGCTGTGAGATACAGCAATAATTATGGTCCTTTGGAACAGAAATGTGGCTTTTTAAGTGGCATTTCTCCCTCACAATTTTTTAATAGTGGCTGAGAAGTCATATTTATAATTTTTGGGGTCATGTGCTTTTGAGATACAGCAATACTACAGGTCCTTTATACAAAATGTGGTTTCTAAGAGACATTTTTCTCCACAATTGTCCAAAGTGCTGAGGTCATTTTAATTTTTGGGTCATGCTGCTTTGAAATGCAGCATACTACAGGTCCTATTATAAAAAAATGTGTTTCAACAGACATTTGTTCTTCACAATTGTCCAAAGTGCTCAGGTCATGCTTGAATTTTTGGGCATTTGCTTTGAATCACTATACTAAGTCCATTTAAAAAAATGTTGTTTCTAACAGACATTTGTTCTTCACAATTGTCAAAGGGCCAAGGGTCTGCTTTGCATTTTGGGGCATTTTCTTAAAATACAGCTATACTACAGGTCCTTTTAAATAAAAAAATGTTGTTCTAAGAGACTTTTTTTTCTTCACAATTGTCAAGAGTGGCTCAAGGGTGATGGTGCTGTCAGAAACAGGAATAGGCACTTTTGAATCTGTGGGTCAGACAGGTTTAATGGTCATTTTGCGGTACAGGACAGATATAGTCAATGTCCAGTGAAACTAAAATGGTGGTTCTCCTTTTACAGGACTTTTTTTAAATTGTCAAGAGGTGCGCTGTCCCCAAAGGTGATAGTGCATGTCAGTAAACAAAATAGGCATCTTTTTTGAATCTGGGGTCAGCAGGGTTTGATGGTCATGCTGCGGCACAGGACAGATATAGTCAATGTCCAATGAAACTAAAATGTGGTTGAAAGGCTCCTTTTTCCGCACTTTTTGAATTGGGGGTCATGCAGGTTTTGGGGCTCATGCTGTGGCCCAAGACAGGTATAGTCAATGTCCAGTTCAACTAAAATGGTAGTTGAAAGACTCCTTTTTCCCGGCACTTTTAAATCTGGGGTCATGCAGGTTTGGGGCTCATGCTTGGCCCAGGACAGGTATAGTCAATGTCCAGTGAAACTAAAATGGTGGGTTTAAAGACTCATTTTCCCGCACTTTTGAATCTGTGGGTCAGACAGTTTTAATGGTCATTCTGCGGTACAGGACAGATATAGTCAATATCCAGTGAAACTAAAATGGTGGTTGAAAGACTCCTTTTTCCGGCACTTTTTAAACTCGGGGTCATGCAGTTTTGGGGCTCATGCTGTGGCCAGGACAGATATACTCAATGTCCAGTGAAACTAAAATGGTGGTTGAAAGACTCCTTTTTCCGGCACTTTTGAATCTGGGGGTCATGCAGTTGGGCTCATGCTGTGGCCCAGGACATGTATAGTCAATGTCCAGTGAAAAATAAAATAGTGGTTGACAGACTCCTTTTTCCGGGACATTTTAACTGGGGGGGGTCATGCAGGTTTGGGGCTCATGCTGTGGCCCAGGACAGGTATAGTCAATGTCCAGTGAAACTAAAATGGTGGTTGAAAGACTCCTTTTTCCGGCACTTTTTAATCTGGGGTCATGCAGGTTTGGGGCTCATGCTGTGGCCCAGGACAGGGACAGTATATGTCCAGTGAAACTAAAATGGTGGTTGAAAGACTCCTTTTCCCTACACTTTTGAATCTGTGGGTCAGACAGGTTTAATGGTCATTCTGCGGTACAGGACAGATATAGTCAATGTCCAGTTCAACTAAAATGGTGGTTGAAAGACTCCTTTTTCCGGCACTTTTTAAATGTGGGGGTCATGCAGGTTTGGGCTTATGCTGTGGCCCAGGACAGGTATAGTCAATGTCCAGATCAACTAAAGTGGTGGTTGAAAGACTCCTTTTTCCGGCACTTTTGAATCTGGGGGTCATGCAGGTTTGGGGCTCATGCGTCGTTCCAGGACAGTGATATTCAATGTCCAGTTCAAGTAAGATGATGGTTCAAATCATACTGCCTTCTGGCACTTTTTAATTTGTGGGTGATGCAGGTTTAAGGGTCATGCTGTGGTACAAAACAGGGATAGTGAATGTTGTGTGTTTTTTTTTCTGTGGCTTTTATAACCTAAGTGTGTTGCCTAAGATGTAGCACGTATCCATTTGACTGTTGTGGATGTTAATTCCAGCTTCTCCAGCCCTGTTTGGGTGTAAGAATGAAGGTGTTGTTGCTCTCCCATAGACTTTAATGGTCATCGCTCATAATCGACTGCTCACTATCGACTATCTTGTCAATGATGGTCGACTATCGACCATCGACCGATGTCGATGGCCAACGCAATCGCTCAACACTATTTGTAATGTGTTAGGTGCATTGACTCGACACTTTCTAATGCGCCTAACATGATGGGGCGTTTTGGAGGCGTGTCGCACCACACTCATAATATTACACATATATATGAATGTGGTTCAGCAAAACTAGGTGCACTACTGCTTGAACAGGCAGACCTATTTCAATGTGATCAAGTGATAAGTCAAAGTGGAGCTAAATTTGCCATTAGGGCAAAAAATATCCCTCATTTCTCAACTTACACCAGTAGAATAATAAAAAGTAATTTATAATAATTATCAAACTATATAAAATTAAATTATTTAAATGTAATACAAAATGTTATCAGATACAATTAATATAAAATATACAATATCCCAAAAATATCTCATATAAAATGCATTTAAATTGTCAAAGTTTTACATTAAGTAACCCAATGATGTTGTTGTCAGATTTTACAATTACATTATATGCATATACACACACACACTTTACAAATACACATTACAGATACAGTATGTGTATGTATGTAATATATAATATATTAAATATATGCACTTTACAAATAGACACATTACACACACAGACATACATCCCCCCCACAGGCAGCAGTAGAGGGGTGTCCAATGGTTGTTAGAAAGGAACAGCTATAAATATATATGTATAAACATAAACAATTTGTACATATATAGTTATATCACCACAGTACTGAACTTTTCTTTTACTACAGACCATAACCGTATACATACATACATATATATATAGTATCTGTGGTCTGTGCATGTGTTTAATGTCTCATTTTTCTAATCGGAATAAAAATTAAATTTTACACTCTTATGTGCAAGACAGGGAATGGGAAATGGGAGTTCAACGGTGGCAATGGAAAATCTAGGTGCAGCGTTTTTTAATGCAGCACACCATATGTGTCAAACTGAAGGATAACTTCAAGTTCTTCACAACCACAATGCTTCCCTTTGAAAATAAAGACATTAACCAAATTTGTAGCTATTGCATAAACTTTTCATATGGTTACATTTTTTGTTTTTGCTGCGTGGTTGCTTCAGATCCCCTTCTATCGCTATACACGGAAAACACTAAAGGCTCATCCCGGATAAATACCGGTCGGTTTATCTGACCAGTATTTGTCCTGTTTTAGTGATGTCCCCACGGCTGCCGGGGGATGGCTTTTCTCCGTGATGAGTCCTCCCCCTTCCCATTGATATGTTCATATTCCGTCCGAAAACTGGACGGAAGAATGTGCATGTTCAATGTTTTTCAAACCACTGCACGGGTTTTCCATAGCGTCCTGGTGTGTGTTAGTTTGCAGCCAGTTTTTCAGACGGTCTGCACAACCGCAAACCGTCTGAAAAACGGTCCACAAACCGGTACCGTGGGGACATGCCCTAAAGCTGTGGTTAGAGCTTGATTTTACTGCAGCATTACTGACCTAGATTGATTGGATTAAACAGCTTTGGTTTATTAACGTGAAACATGTTCTTTTTTTGATTTTCACTTTTGGTTATCACTTTACTAATTGGTAGCACTGTTGCTAATTTAGCGATGCACTCATACATTCACTTTTGACAGCCATATTCAATGCAGACACGGACGTAGGACAAATTTATTAGTTATACATAAGTTAATACATTAGAGTAGAGTAAATGTATACAATGATGGAAATACCACTG
Organism: Phyllomedusa bahiana; assembly: GCA_025379985.1. Classification (NCBI taxonomy): domain Eukaryota; kingdom Metazoa; phylum Chordata; class Amphibia; order Anura; family Hylidae; genus Phyllomedusa; species Phyllomedusa bahiana. Next base: position 5,438 of record JAODAL010064255.1, read on the forward strand.
AGAGTCCATATTTTTTTGGTTCACTTAGTAGTTGTTACCCATTCTATACAAAATCTGTAAATAGAGAAACTTAGTATAACATAAATGGTGCATCTAATTGAAAAGTAATCATGCGCTACATATGACGGTTCAGATCTAAAGTGTTGTCTGTGTTGTAATTAACCCATATTTTGCATTAGAGATAACTACTGAAGCCAAATTAAAGAACGGAGGAGACAGAAATGAAGATTGCTTCCTACAATATACGATTGTCTCATTCTATTAAGATGGCAAAGAGGTTAATGCGAGAGAGGAAAAGACATTAGATAACAGCAAAAATGAACACTCTTTCTGTATACAAAATGACTATGATCCCAGGGTGCAACAAGCACAAATGAAGCCCATTTAACACAGTCCCAAAAATGAATGTTGGTGTGAAACCTTTGCAGAAATGAAAGTTTAATATGTCAGCTTTTAAAGTTCTGTGAAGTTTATGATCTTTTTAAAGTGTCTGGTGGCTTGTTTAATGAAATTTAATTCACTTAAAGCTAAACTACAAATCGGCATTAAAAAAAAGCTGCAAAACTAATCGGCATTAAAGAAAGCTCTATAAAACGGAAAAATACAAAGACCTTGCAAGTAATTTAGGACCCAACATACTTCCTTAGGTCTTATAGATATGGACTTATGCAGGTCCGTCTTGTGCACATCCATATTCGGGCACCCATAGTGGTGCCTGTGGTTGTACTTTTACTCCAATTTTATATGACGGGATACATCATATTTGTATTCCATGGAAATTTTTTTGCATGTACCATAGCCTACTATATTCTGCCCAGGGAACAATATACCCAACATAGGTTACCTGACTCAGCACTACATAGCAATATACCTAATTTTCCTTTACTTTCTTTGCTATGTCCATGAGTCTTTTTATTCTATTTGTATAAAAAATGGCATTAAAAGTGAACTGGGACTGAAAGACAATTTTTTGACGTATTAGTTACAGATTTAAAGTCAGTGGACATGGCTTGAAGCCGATTGTTGGCCTCATGCACAACTTCAACTTTTAAGCAACATTGGGTGTAATGAGAATGTTAAAATCACAGGCAATTAGTTGTTGAATTTGCCATGTTGAATTAAAAAAAGGACAAAAATAATGCTTTTAAAATAATAAAAATGTAAACACCTTTTCTCCTATAAATCATAAAAAGTTGCAAAAAGTGATCCAAATGTTGTATGGTCCAAAATGAAATTGTTAGGGACTGTCAGGGACGCACATGGAGACACGGACGGAGTGAAGCCCTGACGCTGGTCCCAACCTCTGTCCCTGCCTTTTGGGGTACCCGACCCCTTAATAGGTCAGCCGCAACCTGAAGACTGAGCTCTACTCTGAGCCAAGTGAGACACCAGACGTAGACAAACAAACACAGAACAAACAGGAGACGTCAGACAGGCCAAGTCAGCAACAAACGGGCAGCGCAGTACAGAAACGAGTGACAAAGAGTAACCAGGGTCCAAGCAAGAATCAAAGAACATGGAAATAAGCAAATAAGAATACAGGCGAACTACAGGTAGAGGAAACTGTATAGCAGGCAAGGAAGACAGGAAGCTGAGGCTATAAAGAGGGAAGAGGAGGAAGGAGAACAGAAGTGATAGGAGAATGGAAACAAGTTAACCCAAAGAGTGCTGGAAGATTCCTGGAAACGGGCATTGGCCAGGAATCAATTAAGTATACAAAGCTTAGCAGACAGAATTAACATTAGGGGAAAGTATCATGGCCGAAGCCGCAGTTTTGGTCACAGCGGCTGTGGCCAGCGACCAGAGTCAGATGCAGAGGGTCTGCTCGGCGCAATCGTGACAGAAATAAAAAAAAACTGCCCATTGCCTCACAAAAAATAATATCCCACACTGCTCAGTGGATGGAAAAATGTAAGTTCTGGGAGCCAGAATACGGAAATTAAAGTATTTTAGTTTACTCTTTCTGTACTTTTGCACAAAATGCAAACTGTTTTACTTACATGTATTTCATTGTTTTTTTTTTCTATTGCCACTTCACTTCTCATCTCTCAAAAGTGTTTCTAGCACATCCAGTTTATGGAAGCTTATAGTTGACTGTATTAGCCTGCGTATTTTAATGTATGATAAAATATTATTCAAAATACGTTGGGATTTCCTGAATTAATCTTTTAGTTATATTGTTTTCTTCAGTTCATTGTACCTTCACCTTTCAGTAGTGTTGGACTGGGACTATTAATTATAGCCTGCAACTGCCACTTTCACCAGGGATCGGAGCCAGCTCTGAACCCGGCTGTTTAAAAGCTTAAATGCCATTGTGCACCATTCCTCTCACCAATCCCTCCCTCGATGAGGCAAAGAGGCGGTGACAATCAGTTGCCATAGCAACTGGAGGCCAAATGAAGGCAATTAATAATAGGTAATGAATGAAAAGCCTGCATATGGCAGTAAAACAGCCATCAAGCGACCATGCCCCGTAGTAGTCAAGTAACGTAGGGGGAATAATTGTTAAAGTAAAAAAAAAAAATTTTTTAAGATATTAAAAGTTAAACATTTTAAAAATAAAAAAATAATAAATAAATAAAAGTTACACCATTGGTATAGCCACGCTCCTAGAAGCAGACCAACAAATTAGGTTATGGCTCTTTGAAGCTGTGTAATAAAAAAAAACAAAAAACGAAAATAGCTGCGACCTGAAAGGGTTCATAATAGTTTATTACCCAGTCCAATGTGCGGCTTCTCCTCGTCTCCTCAGCTTGACTGACAGCTCTCTCCCATGTTTGTCTATAGGGAGAGAGCTGTCAGTCAAGCTGAGGGGGCGGGGAGAAGCCTCACATCGGACTCATCTCCCCGCATCCAGTACAACTTCACTGGGTATTTTACCCGGGAACACTGCAGAGTTTCTGGGTAAAACACACATTGTTAGGATCGGATAACTTGCAGCTAATTCATGCTGCTTATTGTTCGGGAAGCATAAAGTAGCTGACAGGTTCTCTTTAGTGCCCTAGGCCTTAGATGTACTAGATGTTGGCAACGTGTCATCTCGCAGGCTTCACTAGGAGAAGCCTGGCCTGGGGTCCAATCTATCAACCTACCTACTGCCGACCTATGTACCTGTAGCCTACCTCCCTAACTGGTATCTATCTACCTACCTACCTACCTGTGGCCTACCTACTTACCTGGGATTTACCAACCTACCTATCTGGGATCTAACTACTGCTTTCCTACCTGGGGCCAATTTACCTACCTATGGCCTACCTACCTTCTTGGGGACCTATCTACTGCCTTCCTATCTAGTGCCTAACTGCTGCCTACCTATGTACCTGGGGTCTATATACTTATGTGTAACCTATCTACCTACCTACCTGAAGCTTAACAACCTAACTATTTAAGGCCTACCAATCTACCTATAGCCTACCAACCTATCTAATAGGGGTCTACCTAGCTACCTGGGGCCTACCTACCTACCTGGGACCTTGCCTGTTTACCTTTCTACCTGAAGCCCCTACCTACCGATCAGGAAATATGATTCTGAGGGGAATAGGATATAGCTGTAGCACAATCTCCAGGGGAGTTAGTCCTCTGTTCCTCCCCACCCCTCTAGGAGACGTACGTCTTAGTTATGGCCTGAAACCATTCTCCCACCCTTGGAACATTTGTACAGGGGTGGGAATAAGTAAAGAGGTGCTGGAAAAGTGAGGATTCTGAGATGTTCGTGTCCAAATCTGCAAGAATAAGTGATGACCAGGAGAAGTCATCATGGCTTTCTGAACTGGATGTAGAAGAAAAGGGAAAGTGAATGACTCATCAGAGAAAACATCACCTGTGAGTCACAAGATGTAACTGCACTGTAATCACTTATATGTCTGCAGAGCATGTGTACACTGGTATCTTCTACTATAAAGATATTGTATGGAGGGTATTATATAGTCTACAAAGCCTGTGCACACTGGAATCTACCATTGTATGGTCACAGTATGGAATTTAGATACAGTCTGCAGATCCTGTGTACACTAGTATCTAGCATGATATGGTCACTGTATGGAGGTAATATACAGTCTACAGAGCCTGTGTACACTGGTATCTACCACTGTATGGTCATTGTTTGGAGATAATATACAGTCTGTAGAGACTGTATGCACTGGTAATTACCACTATATGGTGCTAATATACAGTCTGCAGATCCTGTGAACACTGGTACTACAATAATATAGTCACTATATGGCGGTAATATTGGTCTTTGTATACTGATCTTTACTCAGTAGTAATGTAGGGGTATTATTCAGTCACTGTGTGTTGGTAATTTGTGGTTGTGTTCTTGCAATATATTCATGTCCTTATCTAGTAGCGCTATTGGTAATGTTGTTCTTGGTATAGTGGGATTTCTTTAGTAGCAGTATGATGATGGCATGGCGAAGTATTTGCTCCTTTTGTGATCCAGTAACTGCATGACTATTATTAAGAGGTACCAGTAAATGTTTGTGGTTGGGTGGAGAGGCTGGTGGAGGGGGCATCCAAAAGTTTGCTATGAGACCTGGCCTTTTCTAGTTACGCCTCTGAATACACTTGATATTTGGCATCTATCCTACAGTTTCTGAAGATACCTCTTAGTTTCTGCTTCTTTCTCTTTATCCCTTACAAGCAGCCTTAGGCCTGCTGTTTTCAGTAGTCCTCTATGCCCAGGAGCCCACTGCTGGGCTTCATTCCTCTTACAACCCTCCCTCAATCAACAACATTCATGACATGTAATTACATGCACTTATCTGTACATACAAATATTATCTCGGAGACAGGTTTATCCTTTTTTAAAGGGGTTGTATCACTACAAAGATTAGCTTTTAACATGTAGGGACAGGTAATTGAAGACTTTTTCCAGATACATTATGTTTTTTTATTTTACCTTGGTCATGAGATGAGAGATTATATCTGCTCTAACTGCACATAGGTTTCTCGGTTTACTTTCATAATCTTCCTTCCTGATTAGACAGAAAGCATGGAGTGATGTCACATGGACCAAGCTCACTCTAGGAGAAGACTTTATGGCTATGTTCACACGGCGGATTCACGCCGTAATTGCGGGACGGATTTTGCCCGCAATTACGGCGTGTGTACGGGGGTGGGTGCCAGCATCTCGCCGGCCCCATAGACTTTCATTATCCACGGTGCATATCCCGCTGGGATAATGTGCATGTCACTTTCTCCCCACCCGGCGTATTTCGCGAGCGGGGAGAGAAGACAGAATCCATAGTTCTCTATGAGAACTGTGGATTACCGTAATGACAGGGACGGATTTCAGCCGTATTTGCGCGCAGTACGACGCGCAATACTGACTGAAATCCATCCCAAAATCAGCCATGTGAACATAGCCTATCTCTAACAAGATTAGCTTTTGTTTACAGATAAGGAATTTTGCACTCCTCAGAGCACTTGCAGCTTTTTTTACTGGAGATTACATTTCCTGCTCTTATGTCTTTGTAATGTCTAAGCTAGTTATAGAGAACCTTAATATGCCAATCACAGTATACAACCACCCTTAGCCCAACAAGCCCAGAGTGGATGAAAAGTTGCTTGTGAATCAGTGAAACCGTATGGTGACAAAACCCATTTAAGTGTTAGGATAATGATTATTGTTTTGTCTGCACAAAAAATTGCAGCATGAGAAAGAGGCCTTAGCATCCCACAGACCTGTGGTATTATTGTACATCAATCTATGGTAGAGCATATTTTACATCCATTTTCCTGAATTTCCTAATACAATTACAGACGTCAGTCCCTTAAGCCCTTGTGTATTAAGTAAGTTATGGTAGTGAGAGCAAGGTCACTATAAGTATTTTGAACTTAAAGGGGTTGACTCACTTCATTGATTCATCATACCTCAGTCCTGTTTTCTTGGTTTCACTTTGAATTCAGGGGCGTGTTTACTGGATTCTACTAGACTGCAGTAGAAGCCAGGTCTGTAGCTATAGCAACCAGTGCTGGCAGCCTATCAGGATAGATCAAACAGGTCGGTAGCTATAGCGAACTGAGGAGCTGATGCAGCACATACAAGAAAGGATATCTAGGAATAGGTATGACACTGTTAATGGACTTGTTTTTGCAAGTGACTTGTTTTTGCAGGATCTTTAACATAAAAAGCGATCCTTGTAGCGAGGCAACGCCTTTAATGAGCTCACTCTTCAGTAGTAGAATTTCTTATTTTTTTATGCTAACAAATGACTACTTATCAGTTACTTGATATTCTACCTACCGCTACTTGGGGGAAATCACCGGGTATGTATTCTACTGTGTTCAAGTTTGGTGTACAATGTGTTTTCTCTAGTGATGTCTGTAGGACGCCAAAATTGTATTATTTAACTCAAAATGTGCATATAATCAACTCTTTAATTGTTTTTAATAATAATTGGTGGTCCATAGTGATTATGGGTTAAAATCTAATATTGCTGAAGGTCTTGGCTGTTTAGCAGTTAACACCAAATATTTCTATTGGTCTGGGATAATAAAGGGGCAAGTTAAAATAAGGTGTTAATTCCGAAATAGCCAGGACCTCCAGCAATATTAGATATTGACTCATAACCACCATTAGTTAGGTCATTAAAATCAGGCACTAGAGGTAGTGTTTATTACCCAATAAAGCAATATGTCTGCCAAGAATGTTATAGGAATAGTATAATTGATCACTAAACCCCCTTAAATGTGTATCATACAAAGGTAGCAAAGTGAATATAATTAGTAGGCAGAAGGGACAATTAAATTATGGGTATACTTTTCTGCTCTAGACTATTTTCTTTACCCCTTTCCAATCCCAAACCTCTAGAAATATTAGGTCTTTGCTGCTTAAGTCAAGAACGCATATCATGGTTATTGTTTTCCTTTGGTACATTTCTTGATCATGTTGATTGTAACTGATTAAGACTTACTACTATATACTGTTCATTTGACAAATAATCTGATCTGTTTGGAAAAAATAATAAAATTCATTTAAATACCGTGTATACTCGAGTATAAGCTGACCCGAATATAAGCCGAGGCACCTACTTATGCCACAAAAAAACGGGAAAGCTCATTGACTCAAGTATAAGCCTAGGGTGGAAAATGCATCGGCTACTGGTAAATTTAAAAAATAAAAATAGATACCAATAAAATTACATAGGCGGTTTAATGTCCTCCATTCTGGTATAGACAGGTATATGTCCCCATAGGCAGGTTAAAAGCAGCTATATGTCCCCATAGGCAGGTTATAGGCAGGTATAGGCAGGTTTATGTCCTCATAGGTAGTTACAGGCATGGTTATGTCCCCATAGGTAGCTATAGGCAGGTTTATGTCCCCATAGGTAGCTATAGGCAGGGTTATGTCCCCATAGATAGCTATAGGCAGGGTTTTGTCCCCATAGGCAAGTATAGGCAGGGTTATGTCCCCATAAGGAGCTATAGGCAGGGTTATGTCCCCATAGGTAGTTACAGGCAGGGATTTGTCCCCATAGGTAGTTACAGGCAGGGTTATGTCCCCTGAGGTAGTTATAGACAGGGTTATGTCCCCATAGATAGCTATAGACAGGGTTATGTCCCCATAGATAGTTATAAGCAGGGCTATGTCCCCATAGGTAGCTATAGGCAGGGTTATGTCCCCATAGATAGTTATAGGCAGGCTATAGGCAGGGTTATTTAAAAAAATAATAAATACAAGTACGTCACTTACCATGCTTCCTCGCTGCTCCGCCTCCCGTGCGCTAAGCTCCGTCTTCTCGCTGGCACAGAGCATGTGATGTCATCAGGCCGCGCACGCAGCGTGATGACATGCACGCTGCCTGTGCCAGAAACTCCAGACAGCCGTGAGTTTGCGGCCGGTTGGAGTCCACTGCGGAGCAGGGAGCGCTCGCTCTCTGCTCCGCAGTGATATCTTCACCTGTATGCACTCCAGAGGAGTCGCATACAGGTGAAGAGATCGTCAACAGTGTCCGGGCAATTAAAGCGCCAGGACACTGTCAGCTGTACTTGGCAATCAGCTATATGCACTCCCTGAGGAGTCGCATATAGCTGAAATGTCCCTCCCTGCGCACGGGCCATCGCAGCGCCCGAGCGCTGACAGTGACTCGAGTATAAGCCGAAGTCGGATTTTTCAGCACATTTTGTGTGCTGAAAAACTCGGCTTATTCTCGAGTATATATGGGTACAAAAAAAGTCAAGAGCTCCAGCAATCTTGGATATTAACCCATAACAACGATGGACCACCCTTAATTCATTAAAATCAGCTACCAGAAATAGCTATCAAAAGTGCTATAGGAACAGTAAAATTAACTATTTAACCCCCAAATTGTATAATGTACAGAGTCGCAAAGTAAATATAATTAGCCATCAGAAAATAGGCAATTTTTCTGTCCTCACTAATGTTCCTGGAAACCTCCCTTTAAAAAAAATCCTAATAAATAAACATGTGGTGAAAGTGAAAACTCCCATTGCCCCTAATTGGATGTAAAATCCAGGACCCTAATGCTGCAGGGCAACACATCTAATAGGATACTGTCACCATTATACACACATTCAAGGTAACTTCAGGTTATTATTCAGGGTAGATCTCCTATTCTAGACTATTTTCACGAGTCTCTTTACCATCCCAAACCACTAGAAATATTAGGTCTTAAAGGAGTTCTTATCACCATGCTGTTTAACAGAGTCAAAGGCAACTTCTGGCTTACTCTGCCCTGCAGTCTGTGAGTGGTTCTTTAGCAATGATTAGCATATAAGCTCTACTATTCATAGCTGAGCTGTTACAGAGTAGAAGTACAGGAGATTTAATCGTCAGTAAACAAAGCTAGGAGTACTCTGATGAGTGAAAACAATTGCTTATCTCTAAACAAAAGTTACTCTTGCTAGAGCTAAAGAGTCTGGTCTGGAGTGAGCTTCAACCAATGTGTCATCACTCCATGTTCTCAGTAAGGAAAAGGAGATATGAACAGTCACCTAGAAACACTTGTGTACTATCAGAGCAGATAAAATCTCTCATCTACTGAACAAGGAAAAATGAAAAGACCAAGGTTCAATTACTTGTCCCTATATGTCAAAAGCTAATCTTTGGAGTGAGAAAACCCCTTTAAAAGGGTGGGAGGCCACCAATACAGGTGTTTTGGTTACAAAGGGCTTGTGGAGGGAGGTGACAGCTCTGCAGACATGAGAAATGACCACTGCAGGTGGTCTGCAGAGCTGTGGCATCCTCTCTCTTCCACTGCTACCACAGAATTATGATGTCACCGGTCTTAAGTGAGGGAAGGCACACCTACTGGGAGGAGAGAAACGGATACTGTGAGGAGAGACACTCTCCCTGAATTTGAAGCTGTATGAGACAGAAACAGCTCAAGTCTGCAAAAGCCAGTGATGAGAAAAACATTTAACTGCTGAACAGTCAAGAACTTTAGTGATCAGATAACCCAAAACCACCATGGACAACAATCAATTCATTAACATCAGTTGGCAAAGATAATGGTTATTATACAATAAACCAATCTAGAGCTGCCAGAAATGTTATAGGAATAGAAAAAGTAACCCCCTCAAAATGTATACTGTAGAAGGAAGCAAAGTGAATATAATTAGTAGGCAGAAGGGAGGCATTTTTTCTGTCCTCATACATGTCCTAATACATAAACATGCAGTAAATGTGAAAACTCCTATTGCCCCTCACTGGATTCAGACGTAGAACCCTAATGCTGCAGGGCAATGCTTTAACTGGGATAATCTAGCAGGATATAGGGTAATGCACACCTAGCTGGTGGGTGCTCAGTGGTAAGGTCAAAATTGACCAAGTAACAAATAGTAGTAGAGACCACAGCACACCAATTCTGGTATTATGCAAATAATAGAATGGAACATTCTGTTTAAAAGCCACATTGATACAATAGATGTCATAAGATAAGACATTTTGGCCATAGCCTTTGTCACAAAAGACATCTTAGTAGATAGAGGAGGCACAAAGGTATAAGGTAAGGTTGCTATTCCAAGTATGGGCTTTAAGCAGCAGGAGAAAGCATGTAGCAGCGCTCCCTGGCAGTCAACTGACGCTTCCTATTTGCCTACATGCTTTCTTCTGCAGCTCACAGCCCATACTTGGAACAGCAGCCGTACCTCATACCTTTGTGCCTCCTCTGACCAGCGCCAATCCTGCTTTCTTCTTGATATATCCACCGTTGCTGGACCTATTTTATTCCTCATATCTACTAAGGTGTCTTTTATGACAAAGGCTACGGCCGAAACGTCTAATCTTATGGCATCTTTTGTATCACTGTAACCTTTGTTCAGAATGTTCCCTGTAAGCATATCTGATTATTTTGTAAAAAATAAAAACATTCTATTTTTTGCATTAATACCAGAATTGCTGTGCCGTGGTTCTCTAATGGGATAATGACATTAATATAATAATATAATAAAGATAACTGAATTGTTTTAAATTTTTCACAAAAGTTTTATATCTGAACTTGCCGGACTTGTAACTGAATACAACACATAGCTCCTGTTTGAGAATTTATAAGCTTGTGTTCATGTTTAGTGTTGAGCGATTTTTATCGACAAAGTTGAAATCGGCAAGGTTTTTATGGTGATCGAAATTTCCAGATCAAAGCAATAATTAGGTTAAAAATCTGTGCATCATCTATTAAGAACGCGCCTTTTCGGCGCTTCCTGTAATTTTGGGGCGCTGCAATATCAGATTACAGAATAGAGCAGGGTGAGATGTGTGTGCGACGTCATGACTGGGATGTGTATGGTTGCCCATTGGCTGGAAAAATCAAAATGACCTCGTTTTACATAGAACAGCGGTTTCTGTTTCCAGCCTCAGTGTCTCTCAGCGTCTGCCTGTGGCCAAACAGCTCAGCGAAATTAGTCTATTCTGCACAGAGAAACCTCTTTCTATTAGCTGTGATCCTTCCAATTTAGTTTTGATTAGAGATTTGAAGATTTTATGTAGTTAGCTAAGAGAATTTTAAAGCAGCATCTTCGCTGTAAATTCACGGTTGGGAGCGGGGGGGGGGGGGCCGTGGGGTCGAAAAACAGACAAGCTCTATCTATAAAGAACACTGGATAAAAGAACACTGGATAAAGTTCACCAAGACTTAGTGTAGACATTGTAGTGGAATATCTTTATTATTAACAGTTTGCTATTGAAATATTTCCTGGATATTGGGCAGCCTGAACTTATATTTATAACATAATTTCCCAGTAAAATTTCAGGTTCCCCATTTTTTTACCCGCAAAACTCCACTTTTTATTCAGGGATACATTTAAAAAGTTTTATTTTCAATTTTACCCATTAAAACCCCGGGGACTGTTGATATATCCACCCTTGCAGAAAAAAAACAATTTCAGCAAACTTTGTTTGTCAGCAAAGGTTTTTTGTGTTTCCAAAAATACCCCTGATCGTACCCAAAACAAACACAGGGTTTCGTGTTTTTTTTCTTTGCCCCACCCCGCTTTTTTTCATTGACGGAAACATCTACGAAATCCTAAAACACAAAATTTTATAAATTTACCCAAGGTTTAAAATTTAAAAGGGTGCAAAAAAAACCGTTTTATTATATCAAAAAAAACATTTTCGTGGTTTTTTTGACTTTTGCGCACCCCCCACTTTTCATTTACGCAGCCCTCTACGAAAATCTTAAAACAGCAATTTTATATTCCCCCAGGTGGAAATTTAAAGGGGCAAAAAATACCGTTTATTTACCAAAAAAATAACAGTTACTGTTTTTTTACTTTTTTCGCACCCAGCACTGGGTTCCCTTGACGCGCATCTTTCGTAAAAACTTTAAAAAAGGGAATTTTTATATTCACCACAGGTGAATTGAAAAAGGTCAAAAAATTTTCCGTTTATTATACCCCAAAAAATAAAAATTTTCGTGTTTTTTTTTAAATTTTTTCCCCACCCAGCATTGTTCCCTTGACGCAGCCAATTTTACGTAAAATCTTTAAAACAGCCAATTTTTTTATTCACCCCAGGTGAATTTTAAAAGGGGCAAAAAAAATTGTTTTTTAAATCAAAAAAATAACTTTAAGTGTTTTTTTACTTTTTTCGCACCCAGGTTTTTTCAAATTTAAGCAGCATCCACGTAAATCTTAAAAAAGCCCAATTTTTATATCAAACCAAAAGGGGAATTGAAAGGTGGCCCAAAAATACTGGTATTATACGAAAACATAACAGAAAACAGACATAACAGACTCCTTTTTTCCCCGGGAAATTTTTTTAAAAATTTTGGGGGCCGAAAAGGTTTAATGGTTTATACTTTCGGGCCAGGGACAGGGGAAGTCCCCAATTTCCCCCGAAAACTAAAAAAGGTGGTTGAAAACTCCCTTTTTTTCCCCCCCGGGCCCCTTTTTTTTTAAAACTGGGGGTATGCAGGTTTGGGGGTTTCCCTTTCTGTGTTCCCCGGACAGGGAAAAATTCAATGTCCAGTTCAAGGAAACATGTTTTTTCAAATCTTTTCTGCCTTCTGGCACTTTTTAATTTGTGGGGGGATGCAGGTTTTTAAGGGGGGGCAGGTGTGGTACAAAACAAGGGTTAATAAAAGGGGCTTTAATTTTTTTCTGTGACTTTTATAACCTAAGTGTGTTGCCTAAGAAAGTAAACACATATCCAAATTTGACTGTGTTTTGGGGTGTTTAAATTTTAGCTTTTCCGCCTTTTTGGGTGTAAATTTTTTTAAGGTTTTTTGTTGCTCTCCCATTTGACTTTAATGGTTATTCCCCCTAAAAGCCAAACCCCCACTAACGAAAAAAACCCTTTTCGATAGGGGGGCCCCAAATAAAGACTTTCGATTGAAACTCGATAGCCAAAAGCCCTCTCTAAAACTATTTAAAATTTTTATGTGTCTTCTAATTTTGAGGCATATAATTTCCCCATATTTAAAACATTCTTTACAACTGCCAAAAAAAACCTCATCCCGCTGCCAGGGGCTTTCCAGGGTAAAACCTTTTCCTTTCTCCAGGGGTAAAAAAAACAAATTTCCCCCCCTTTTTTTAAAAATTTTGGCTTTAAAAAGGACTTGGAAGTCCTATCTGACCCTTAAATTTTCCACGATAAAAAAATACACAGCGCTCTTCAGGGAAATTTTTAAATTTAAAAAAACAGTATTATTTTTGCAGGGATACACACACACAAATTTTAATAGTTATTTATGTGCTAGAGTGGGGTTTAAAAAAGCTGAACATCAATTAACTAGTCTTAAAAGTTTGTCAAAAACTCCCCTTTTAAAAATTTTATAATGCTGTATTTTCTCCTCAGGGGCATCAAATTTTAAAATTTTGTATCTTGCTTTTTCCCCTGGGGGCTAGGAAGCAAAAGGGAAAAAAACGTTCATCATGTTCTTAAACCCTTTATTTTATTGAAATAAAACCCGTGCATACCAATAAA
>JAODAL010064256.1:0-18820 GCA_025379985.1 Phyllomedusa bahiana
GCCCTGCGGCTACTGGGGACCATGGGCATCTGTGTGCAAACTGGGGCATCTGCCTGGGCTCTGGGACCATGGGGTATCTGCCTGGCTACGGGGGACCTTTGGGCATCTGTGTGGCTACTGGGGACCATGGGGCATCTGTGGGGCTACTGGGGCATCTGCCTGGCTTCTGGGGACCATGGGGCATCTGTGTGGCTACTGGGGAATCTGCCTGGCTACTGAGGACCATGGGGCATCTGTGTGGCTACTGGGGACCATGGGGCATCTGTGTGGCTAATGGGGACCATGGGGCATCTGCGTGGCTACTGGGGACCATGGGGCATCTGCCTGGCTACTGGTGCATATGCCTGGGGACTGGGGCATCTGCCTGGCTACTGGGGGACTATGGGGCATCTGCCTGGCTACTGGGGACTATGGGGCATCTGCCTGGCTACTGGGTGACTATGGGGCATCTGCCTGGCTACTGGGGGACTATGGGGCATCTGCATGGCTACTGGGGGACTATGGGGCATCTGCATGGCTACTAGGGGACTCCGGGGCATCTGCATGGCTACTGGGGGACTATGGGGCATCTGCATGGCTACTGGGGGACTATGGGGCATCTGCCTGGTTACTGGGGACTATGGGGCATCTGCCTGGCTACTGGGGACTATGGGGCATCTGCCTGACTACTGGGGGACTATGGGGCATCTGCCTGGCTACTGGGGGACTATGGGGCATCTGCCTGGCTACTGGGGGATTATGGGGCATTTACATGGCTACTGGGGGACTATGGGGCATCTGCCTGGCTACTGGTGGACTAGGGGGCATCTACATGGCTACTGGGGGATTATGGGGCATCTGCATGGCTACTGGGGGACTATGGGGCATCTGCATGGCTACTGGGGGAAATTGGGGCATCTGCATGGCTAATGGGGGACTATGGGGCATCTGCCTGGCTACTGTCTGACTATATGGGGCATCTACATGGCTACTGGGGGACTATAGGGCATCTCCCTGGCTACCGGGGGGTTATGTGGGGCATCTCCCTTTCTATATGGGGCATATTACCTGGCTGCAGAGGGCATATTACTATCTGGCTACAGGGGGCAAAAATACCGATCTACCTACATGGGCAGATATAACTGTCATCTACAGGGGGCTTTATAGCCACTTACCTACCTACAAGTAGTTCTAAAATTATGTCGGCCCTTTAAGGTACGCCGTGAGGCTGATGTGGCCCCCCGAGAAAACGAGTTTGACACCCCTGCTCTAGTGGCAACTAGACCTACTTAGCTTGTTACATTGTAGGTTGATATCTATACAAGGCATCTGGAGTTCTGTATTAGAAAAACTATATTTAGAAATCAATACAACATTTTGGAACTAAAAACAATCTGACAATGAAAAATAAGATTTATTTCAAGCAAACCCGTTACTGAAGCTACATAGTAATAAAACATGGATAGCAATAATTTAATCTTCCTAAAAGTAGCTCACCTCTTTATATACTGTATAAAATGTAGTAGGTATCCTGGGCAACATGTATGAAATTTGGCATTTAAACAGCAGATTTAATGCGTATTATAATAGCATAGAATGCGCCTGATTTATGAATCCGTCATAAATCAGGCGCATTCTAGTGCTAATGCGACATTTCTGACTCAGGTATACCACTTTGAAAGTGGTATACCTGGTCCAGCAGTAATGTGCCTAGAAATTCCGTAGTGAAGCTATAAATCTAAAGCTTCGTACGGTTCTAGTGCGCTCCGCCTCCCCACCCCCCCCCCTAAGATCAGGGGCATTACAAAGTGATGCTTGCGCTCTCTAATATACCTAATAATGGCGTTCGGGAGGCTTTTCAGTAATGAAAACTGGGCTGTGCCTAATGTCGGGCTGAAAATACGCCAGACTTCTGGCGCAGCTCGGCTCATGCATGTCCCACCTTGTGTTACAAATATTTAATTTGAGCAGGGGCGATGCTAGGCATTATCATTCGGGGCCTGTGCCTCGAATCTAATGCCTGCTGCCCCGAATGTTTTACAGTCCGTCCCCAGCCGGACGATCAACAACACTGTAGCGCGGCGCCGCATTGCTGAGTAGATGCGGCTCCGCGCTACTATTTAAAACTCCCGCCCGCGGCCCGCCTCCCTATATTCTCCCCTGCTGCCGGGCTTCAGTCTGGTACTCACTCAGAGTGAGCAGTGAAGCGCAGCGCCGCATTGGTTAGACGCGGCACCGCACCACTACTCAGTGGGGCTGTGTGTGCGGCAGCCGGAAGGCAGCGCTCAGTAACGACCTGTACTGCTGCTGCCGACGGCTTACTGTGCGGCGTGTGCGCACCACGCAGGGACGAGGTGGCGCCGGGAGGGGGGGGGCAGCGTAGCGTAGCCCCGGGCGCCGGCGCCTGCATGCTCCTCCCCCTCCTTGTCCTCCCCGCGCAGAGCATAGCAGAGCAGCCGGCGGCCATTTAGGTATTTAGGGCTGGGGCTGGGCTGGGCTGGGCTGGGACTGGACTGGGACTTGGAATGGACTGGGCTGGAACTGGACTGGACTGGGAGCCTGGGACTGGGCTGGGACTGGACTGGGGCTTGGACTGGGCTGGGGCTTGGAATGGACTGGACTGGGGCTTGGAATGGACTGGGACTGGACTGGAGCTGGCTGGGACTGGTCTAGGGCTTGGAATGGACTGGGCTGGAACTGGACTGGGGCTGGGACTGGACTGGGCTGGGGCTTGGAATGCACTGGGCTGGGACTGGGCTGGGGAGGCTCACACTGAAGTAAAACTATTGAAATGACAGTCTACAGCTATATTGATGAGCTTTATGGGCCAAATATACAATGCTGACCCATAGAGCTGATCAATATAGCTGTAGGCTGTCAACTTTGTGGGTCAGGGTGACCCATAGAGCTGACAATCGGTGTACAGTTATATTGATTAGCTCTATGGGTCAGCATTGTATATTTAGAGCTAATCAATATAACTGTACACCGATTGTCAGCTCTATGGTTCACCCTGACCCACAGGGCTGACAGTCTACAGCTATATTGATGAGCTTTATTATTCAAATATACGATGCTGACCCATAGAGCTGATAAATATAGCTGATCAATATAGCATTGTATATTTGACCCATAGAGCTACGATCTGTGCGGCTGCTATGTGCTGACAGACAGCACGGAAGGCATAGAATGCCTCCGGGTTGTCTGTGACGTCACTACGCCCGGGCGTGCCCTGTGGGGCATGGCCCGGCATCGTGACTGATTCCTATTGAATGAGGGATCTGAAGATCTCTTATTCAAATCCCCTATGGGGAAAAGTAAAAAAAATAAAAAATGTGAAAAAAATGTAAAACACAAACACGAAAAATAAAATAGAAACACGTACACCGCTCTTTTCCCCTTTACAAATGCCAATCGCCCCCCAAAAAAATAAAAAAATAAATAAAGTACCCATATTTGGTATCGCCGCGTGGGTAACGACCTGCCCTATAAATCTGTCATGTTAATTAACCCGTACGGTGAACGCCGTAAACTAAAAACAATCACAGATTTAAGATTTTTGTTCATCCCGCAGCACATAAAATAGATTAAAAAGCGATCAAAAAATCCTATAAACACCAAAGTTGTGCCAATTAAAACATCAGTTTATCTTGCAAAAAAAAGTTCTTACACAGCTCTGTATACGGAAAAATAAAAAAGTTATGGCTCTCAGAAAATAGCAATGCATAAATATTCTTTTACACACTAAAAGCACTTTTTTTTTTTTTAAGTGCTTCAGCATTAAAAAAACCAAATGAATTGGGTATCGCCGTAATCGTATCGACCCACAGAGTAAAGCTAACTTATCACAGATACTGCACGGTGAGCGCTGTTAAAAAAAAACATAAAAAAAAACTACTAGGATTGAGGTATTTTCTTCACCCTGCCTTGCAAAATCGGATTTAAAACTGATCAAAAAGTCTTGTCCCCCCAAAAAATGATACCAACAAAAACGTCAGCTCGTCCAGCAAAAAACAAGCCTGTACACAGAAAAATAAAAAAGTTATGGCCCTTGGAAAGTGTGAAGAATAAAAAAAGGGTCAAGAAGGGGTTAAAGGTCCCAATTTGGAGCCTTTGCAGGTACATAGATAAAGTGGTTTGGTATCTGAATGCAGGATATTCGGTGCTCTCAACCAGGGTCGGGATAAGGCATTTTGGTGCCCTAGGCAAGTACGGTCAATGCCCCCCCCCCCTCCTCTAAAAAATAAAAAATAAATAAATTGCACATTCCCCTTCTTCTGGTACACGCCAGAGCCGACAGGATTTAGAGACATCTCTTAATCCCCGTGGTAGTACCCATGGGGAACTTTTCTCTTTTTCCCCCTGGTTGTGTGTTAGTTTAAGCTGGATGATATGTAGTTAATCTTTCATTGCCTAGGCCTGGTAGCGTGCTAGTTCAGTGTTTCTTTTAGTTCTCTCCAAAATTCTCGGGCACTACCATATCTCCCCAGTAAGTGGAACTCCTGGCCTGACTTTGTCCAAGTTTACAGGACTTCTGTTTTGGTGTTTTACCACACTTAGTTGAGTGGCAGGTTTGTGACCCCTGCCTTTGTCTTTTGTGTGTTTCTCCTTCCCTTATCTCTTTTCTCCCTCTCGTTTTTTCCCTCCCCATCCCATCTTCTCTTTTTCCTAAAGGGTTTTTTTTGTTGTTGTTGTTTGTTTAGTCTCCTCAGGGTTGCTGTACGTGGTTCCCCAGTATGGCGGAATTACAGATTGCTTCGTTCAACATGAAGGGCCTCAGCACGCCAGAAAAAAGAGCACAAATTCTACATCACTTTCATAGACAGAAGGTACACATTGTGTGTTTGCAAGAAACGCATTTTAAAATTGGCCATGCCCCAGTCATCAAAAACAAACATTACACCTCTTGGCACTTCGCCAATTTCTCTCGGTCCAGGTCCAGGGGAGTAGCTATTGCTATTCACTGTTCCCTTGCCCACCAGGTTCTTAGCTGTATGGTTGATCCGGAGGCCCGGTTCCTCATTTTGGCTATTTCTGTGGGTGGTCAGATATTCACGATAATAAATGCTTATGCGCCCAATGTGAACCAGGCTTCTTTTTTCGTGAATCTTGTAGATCGCTCGCTCCCCTTAATCCGGGGGACGGTGTTGTTGTTTGGGGATTTTAATTTAACCCTAGACCCTACCCTCGACAACTCGTCTGGAAAAGCGTCTATCTCCTATGCCACAATCAAAAGGGTCAAAAAAGCCTTCCTTCAACTTCAGTTATGCGACACATGGAGGCTCCAACAGCCTGCAGATAGAGATTACACCTTCCCACCCCCCCCCCCCCCACTCTGCCCTTCCCTGGCTATCGACCACAACCATAGGAAATATCTTATGGTCTGATCATGCTCCAGTATTCTGCTCGCTTCGGCTGCCTAATCTAACTAGGAGTGCTTGGAATTGGAAGCTGAATGAGTTGCTCCTCTTGGATCCTCCGTGTGTCGCTGACGTGAACAGAGCCATAACACAATTTGTAGAATTACAAAAATGTTGCTCCGTACACTCTCAGCATCTATTGACTGACACAAGTCGGGTAAAAAAATGATATCATAGCATATACATGTAAATACCCGTACTCATTGTATTATAAAATATCAGCTTTATTTATCCAAGATGAGAAGCCAAATTCATTCCATATGGAATGAATTTGGCTTCTCATCTTGAATAAATAAAGCTGATATTTTATAATACAATGAGTACGGGTATTTACATGTATATGCTACAATTTGTAGAATGTCATGCTCATGATTCTTCCTCTCCTATAGTTCATTGGGAGGCCCTTAAATGTGTCCTTAGGGGGATATTTATAAAGCATGGCTCCAGAATTAAAAAGGAGAAAGCGGCATTCCTCACCAAGGCACTTTCCAGGGTCTCTTCTCTGGAACTAGCCCACAAACAAGCGCTCTCGGCCTCTGTTCTGCGCAAGTTACAGGAAGCGCGTCTGGAGGTCAAGAGACTTTTAGAATCGGCCTGGGGTTACCCGATTCAAATATATTGTAGCAAGCTCTACGAATCTGGAAACAAATGTGGACGTATGTTGGCTAGGGCTATGCGTGATCACATGGCTCAGTCTCATGTCCCATCTATTAAAAATGCCTCAGGTACCACAGTCCATTGTACCCGAGATATTGCCCAATCCTTTCATGCATTTTATTCCCAGTTGTATAACCTGCCACCTGTCCGTCACTCGAAGTCCCAGCACTCATCTCCTTACCAACCGGTGTTATCTAAATTGCCGAGATCGGTGACCTCAGCTTTGGAGGCACCTTTTTCAATTCAAGAAATCCAGTCTATCATAAATAATTTACCAGGGGGGAAAAGTCCCGGCCCAGATGGCTATTCAGATAAGTTTTATAAAACCTTCTCAGAGGTCATAATCCCCATAATTCTCCGCGCTTTTAATGCCATCTCCCCAGATTGTCCATTTCCACCACAGGCAATCCTGGCGTATGTCACGGTGATCCCTAAACCAGGGAAGGACCCACAACTTTGTAGTAGTTATCGCCCCATCTCTCTTCTTAATGTGGACTTAAAGATTTACTCTAAATTAATTGACAACAGGCTCAGCCCATTTCTGCAGGATTTAGTCCATCCGGACCAAGTGGGCTTTGTCCCTGGGCGAGAGGCCCGTGACAACACCCTAAAAGCCATGGATATTATCAATTACGCCCGCACGCAGAGTGTTGCCCTCATGGTGTTGTCGCTGGATGCGGAGAAGGCCTTTGACAGGGTTTCATGGCCTTCTCTGATTCAAACCCTTCACCATATTGGCATTGGACCTAATTTTTTAGCTAAAATTATGGCTCTGAATAAGTCCCCCTCGGCACGTCTCAAAGTTAACGGTTCCCTTTCTGAATCCTTTTCCATCGGAAAATTTAATGGCTTCCATACGGGCGAATCCGGGTCTTACAATTGGGATACAGGAGTACAAATGTTCTGCTTTCGCAGACGACCTGCTCCTCTACATTACGAACCCACATGTTTCTTTGCCGTCCCTGATGGCCGAGCTGAATCGTTTCGGCTCTTGGTCTAATTTTAAGATCAATCTATCCAAATCGGAGGCTCTTGGCGTGAACATTCCGCTTCAGGATCAACGCCACTTAAAGTTAAATTTTCCATTTGAGTGGCCCAGTAAGGGGATTTCTTACTTAGGGATACGTTTGTCCGAAGATCTCTCTAAACTCTATGCAGACAACTTCTTACCATTATTAAGCCAGACCATTAAAAATTTGGATAATTGGGACAAAAAGAAATTCTCCTGGTTTGGGAGGATAAATATTCTCAAGATGTTTATCCTACCCAAATTCTTGTATC
Source organism: Phyllomedusa bahiana (assembly GCA_025379985.1). Classification (NCBI taxonomy): domain Eukaryota; kingdom Metazoa; phylum Chordata; class Amphibia; order Anura; family Hylidae; genus Phyllomedusa; species Phyllomedusa bahiana. The sequence continues at coordinate 7,338 of JAODAL010064256.1, forward strand.
TTTTCCAGACTATCCCCACCTACATCCCGTCTCCTTTCTGGAAGAAGCTCCGTAGCTGTTATAATAACTTTGTCTGGTCTGCACGTCGCCCACATATAGCCTTTGATACTCTCTGTAAACCTAAAGACGCTGGGGGAACGGGCCTGCCTGACTGCAAGACATACTATTTAGCAGCTGCGTATGCACGTTTTCTGTCCCTATCGCTTGATCGGGACAGAAAGTTATGGGTGAAATTGGCGGCGGACATTTGTCCACGGGCTCTTGCTACCCTTCCCTGGACCTGGACCTCCTCCTCTCGGACTGACTTCCCTACCTCGTTTTGCACGAGGCACACACTGACCATACTCAGCTCACATAAAGTTGTGCACAGCCTAATTGACCGTAAAGGACCTTTCGTCCCAATCACTGATAATCCTGCGTTCCCACCGGGCTTCAGCTCTAACATGTTTCTGGGAGGCACAAAACATAAACCTTTGCGAGTCTACCAGGTCATTGCGGATGGACGATTGAAGACAGCTGACCTTGATTTAGAGGGACAGACCTCTTCCAGCCGTTCACCCTTTCAGTATTTCCAGCTATCACATTTCTTTAATAAGGTCAAACACACTCTCGATCTTACGCACCCTTTGAGCAATTATTAACACGGGAATCAAGCGTTCGTCATGCGCTTTCTCTCCTGTATAAACTTTTGATATCCTCCCTTTCTGAACAGCTACCTTCCTTCTGCAGACACTGGGAATTAGAATTAGGTCACTCATTCACCGTCCCGCAATGGGTGGGAGGCATATTACTGGCTATGGGGGCCATATCAATGGCTGGGGGGCATATTACTGGCTGGGGGGCATATTACTGGCTATGGGGGGCATATTACTGGCTATGGGGGGCATATTACTGGCTGGGGGGCATATTACTGGCTATGGGGCGCATATTACTGGCTGGGGGGCATATTAATGGCTATGGGGGCATATTACTGGCTATGGGGGGCATATTACTGGCTATGGGGGGCATATTACTGGCTGGGGGGCATATTAATGGCTATGGGGGCATATTACTGGCTATGGGGGGCATATTACTGGCTGGGGGGGCATATTACTGGCTATGGGGGGCATATTACTGGCTGGGGGGCATATTCATGGCTATGGGGGCATATTACTGGCTATGGGGGGCATAATAATGGCTGGGGGGGCATATTATGGGTGGGGGGCATATTGGAAATTGGCTACGGGGCATATTACTGGCTATGGGGGCATATTTTTGGCTATGCGGGCATATACCTGGCTTTGGGGGCTTATTACTGGCTAAAGGGGGCATATTATTGGCTAAAGGGGGCATATTATTGGCTAAAGGGGGGCATATCACTGGCTGGGGGGCATATTACTGGCTATGGGGGGCATATTACTGGCTATGGGGGGCATATCAATGGCTGGGGGGCATATTATTGGCTAAGGGGATCATATTACTGGCTAAAGGGGGCATATTACTGGCTAAAGAGGACAGTTACCTGGCTACAGGGGGCATATTACTGCCTAAAGGGGGCAGTAACCTTGCTACAGAGGGCAGTAACCTTGCTAGAGGGGCTAATGACTTGGCTAAAGGGGGCTACTACCTGACTACAGGGGGCATATATTTAGCTACATGAGGGTAATTATTACCATTTGGGGCACTATAGATGGGGAGTTTGTATACAGATAGGAATTTGCAGAGAAATGCTGATAAAATGAGGAGTCTAAGATGTTTGTTTTGTACATTTTTCAGTGAAGAGTTGTGGACGGTAGAAGACGTCATGGCGTTTGGGACAGATGGAGAAGAGAAAGAGAACAACTCTTCAGAGGCGTCTCCTGTAAGTCACCAAATGTAACTGCAGTGTAATCACTGATATTTCTGCTGAGCCTACATACAACTAGTAGCTACCACTATATGGTCACTGTATGGCGGTGGTATATGTACAACTGATGTCACATGTGGGGGGTCGCATTCGGTCAGGGTCTGGCAGAATTATTTGAACCTTAAGTAGTAATAGTTGTGGGTCTTGGTTTTGTAGGAGTTTTTTTTACTAACAATGAGTCGTCTGGTATACTTGCTCCATGTATAGGTGTATTTTTTGGTGACTGTCACTGTCATACATAGGTGAGAGGTTTTGAAAATGCTAATTTGTCAGGCCTGATTTTCATTGTGCAGTGACTGCTGAGGAGATGGACGGGAGCTATGTGGAATGTGCAGAAAATTAGTGACAGGAACAGAAGGTTTTTCTCTGTAAAAATACATCTGCAGTTCACAATGAGGTGCGAAAAATGCTGTATGAACCCAGCCCTACTTAGAAAAACTTAAGGGCCTGAGCCCCGGATGTTTTGGGACCCTAGCAACGCCCCTGGTATACCCACATCCTCTCCCTTTATACCCCATCCTCTGCCTGTATACCCCTTCCTCTGCCTGTATACCCCACTCCTCTCCCTGTATACCCCGCACCTCTACCTGTATAACCCTGACCCCTCCCAGCACCCCACATGTCTCATCCCTCCCCCACAGCATCCCTCATGTCTGACCCCTCCCCCACGTCTCACCCCTCACCCACAGCACCCCACATGTCTCACCCCTCCCCCACATGTCTCTCCCCTCCCCCACAGCAGCCCACATGTCTCTCCCCTCCCCCACAGGCCTCACCCCTCCCCCACAGCAACCCCCATGTCTCACCCCTCCCCCACATGTCTCACCCCTCCCCCACAGCAACCCACATGTCTCATCCCTCCCCCACATGTATCACCCCTCCCCCACAGCAACCCCCATGTCTCACCCCTCCCCCGCAGCAACCCACATGTCTCACCCCTCCCCCACATGTGTCACCCCTCCCCCACAGCAACCCACATGTCTCACCCCTCCCCCACATGTGTCACCCCTCCCCCACAGCAACCCACATGTCTCATCCTTCCCCCACATGTCTCATCCTTCCCCCACATGTCTCATCCCTCCCCCACATGTCTCACCCCTCCCCCACATGTCTCACCCCTCCCCCACAGCACCCCACATCTCCCCCCTCACTCACTTACCTCTCCTGAAGTGGAGGGCCCGAGGAGTCTTCTGCTCTTCCTGCTGTCCTGTATTGGGGAGGAGTGGGCGGGGCATCGCTGCTCTGCTCTCTCTCTCCTGCAGCGGCAGCTCCTGCCTTTAGCTGTCCGCACTGCTGGGGAGAGAGAGAGGAGCGGAGCCAGTAGCTGCTGCCACAAATGAACCTGCAGACGCCGGCGCCGCTACCACCCCCCCTGCAAGCTGCGGGGGGGGTGGGCGTTCCGAGGCAGGGAGAAAGTACAAAAGAGAACACATGGACCTCCTGCCCTGGCGCCAAGTAGGTGCAGACGGTTCGCGCAGCCCAGGTGTATCCCGGCTGAGCGGCCGAGTGGGATTCCGCCCTGTTGGGCAGATTCTCAGTCTGGGCCTGGGCTGAAGGAAACATTGTTCCCTGCTAGGAGGAAGGTACTGGCTGTTATAACAGCCAGCATCTGCCATGTATAGAGTCGGCTCAGCTGCTGAGCCGACTCTATACCTGCGCCCCCTAGTGACAGGCAGTGGCAGGCGCCCTAGGTGACCGCCTACCTCTGCCTACCCATCGTCCCGGCCCTGCTCTCAACCCTTGAACAGGTCAGCAATGTCCGCACTGCAATACGCCTGGAAGTACGACCTCTAACTACAGTAATCATACATCTCAGTGAGAGATATCATTACCCTCCATTTTGCCTGCGTACCTACGCACCGGGAAATGTGAGTCTTTGGGAGCTGACACAGAATGTTTTAGAAGTACGCGCTAGCCAACACTACTATACAGGGGCCATAAATGGGTCTACTTCTAAGTATGTGGTGTGACCTCCCCAGAATGCCCCAAATCTTGGGATCATTAAAAAGTGTCGCCCAGGTTCCAATTGTGTCAAAGTTTGGAGTGAGACTGTCATACATCTATTAACCCCTTACCGCCGGAGCCAGTTTTGGCCTCTCTGACAGAGCCCCACTTTTGAAATCTGTCATGTGTCACTTTATATGAGAATAACTTTTTAACACTTTAACCTATCCATGTGATTCAGAGATTGTTTTCTCGTGACACATTGTGCTTTAAGATAGTAAGAAATTTTGGTCCAAAAAATGCTTGTTTATTTGTGAAAAATATAAAAAAATCGTGAAAAATTTGAAAAATTTACCAATTTTAAACTTCAAAAATTTCTGCATGTAAGACAGATAGTTATTCCACTCAAAATAGTTTATAACTAGCATCTACCCTATGTCTGCTGTAGTTTGGCATCATTTTTTTAAATGTCTTTTTTTTTTTACGACATTAGGGGGCTTAGAAATTTAGTAGTAATTTTCAAATTTTCAACAAAATTTGCAATATACATTTTTTAGGGACCAGTCCAGTTCTAACGTGACTTTGATTGACCTGTATGTTAGATATCCCCATAAATGACCTCATCTAAGAAACTACACCCCTTAAAGTATTCAAAACCGCATTTAGGAAGTTTATTAACCCATTAGGTGTTTCACAGGAATTAAAGCAAAGTGGAAGTGAAATTTCAAAATTTCACTTTTTTTGCAGATTTTCAATCTTTATGCATTATTCACAAGAATACTGTAAATGTGATCAGGGATATGCAACTTAATATTGATTCCCCAGATTCTGCCGTTTTCAGAAATATCCCATATGTGGCCCTAGTCTATTATTTGGCTCAACCACAAGCCTCAGAGTAGGAGGAGCACCTACAGGACTCTGGGGTCTCATTTTAATTACGATTTTATTTAGACGCCATTTCAGGTTTGCGGACGCCATAAGGTGCTAAAACTTAATAAACTCCTCTAAAAAGACCCCATATTGGAAATTACACCCCTTAAGGAATATATCCAGGGGTGTAGTGAGCATATCGACCCCACAGGTGTGTCACAAAATTTTTTAGCGTTCGGCTGTGAAAATGAAAAAACATTTTTTTTCCCAATAATCTGCAATTTTATCTGAAAATGTTTCATATTTACAAGGCATCCTGGTAAAAAAGCACCCAAAACCTTGTTGTGATGAAAACAGCCTAGTCCGCCGGCCCACTTGAGGGCCGGTGGCCTGACTTGGGGTGTATCTCGACGTTGTTTTGCCCTCTAGGGGGAGCTCCAGGTCAGCCAGATACTGTTCCACTGTTACCCCTGCCCACACCGGCACAGGAGACAAACAATGCTGCCACCAGTTCTCTCGTTTAGTTATAAGCCCGGTCCGTTACCGACTTATAGCAGGGCCAGGAACCAACCCGTGGGTAGCTATATACTATAGACCGAGAATTAGGCGTGTGAGGCCGTTGATCAAGACAGACTAACTCAGATTAAAGTTTATAGATTTAATTAGCCTTGGAGGGCACACTAGACAGGTAATATATACAAGATGGATAATAATATACAGGTAAGAGAGAGGTGCAAATACAATTATGGATTACAGACAAAAGGCAGTTAAAATAGTCAAGTTACCTTGTTGCTTGGTGCCCGGCCGCACGGGGGGCAGATGTGGCCTGGCTGCTGCGTGATGATGTTACTGGACCTGCTCTCAGGTACCCCCCTCCTTGGATCAAACAGGAAGAGCCACCCCTGGCTCCTGGCTTATATCTGCGAGGGGCAGCCCACTTGGCAGCCCCCTACACACCCCTGGGACGGTCTATGAACTCCTCCCACTCAGGTCATGCAGTTTCTGATACAAACCCAAAAATGGACTATAACTCGGCAGGGCATTGGCACAGAACCGAGCCGGTGGTACCATCAGAACCGTCTGGACTTTCCTGACGCCTGGATATGAGACACGCCTATCTTATGGGCCCTCAGGGTCCAGTTCTGGATATCTCAGTCCCCATGCGTCTTGGAAACCTGGAAATTGTGGCTGTGGGTGTGGGGAGTTCTCTGTTATGCGATATGAACTCGCCATGCACCAGTTATGAGCTGGTCGCCTATAAATCGATATGAAATATCGGAGACGACCCGACTGGGTTTGATTGATTGAAGTCTTTGAAGCTGGGATTAGCATTTGTTCAGTGCTAATTAGATTCATGAGAATCTTTTCATGAGTTGACCCCATGCTGTGGCGACTTCCTACAGAAAGGCATTTACACTGGGCTTCATTACTGTGTAAATTGAGCTTGCCCAGGCTGGAGCCATCTGTGTTCTGACTAGATTAACATGTAAATTGAGCTTGTCCTGTGGTGGGGGAAGGCCGTGATCTGACTAGATACAGAATGGGGATGCAATAAAGTGAATTCTTCCTCACACTTGTTACGCAATTTCCTCCGAGCTCGGCAATACCCTACATGTGGGTGTAAACTGCTGTTTTTGGCGCATGGCAGGGGGTACAAGGGAGGGAGCGCTATTTGGCTTTTGGAACGCAAATTTTGCTGGTGTAAATGTCACATTTACAAAGCCCACAAAGTTCCAGAACAGGTGAAACCTTCCAGAAGTCACCCCATTTTGGATTCAGCATGCCTCATAGATCTCATCTAGGGGTGTATTGTAAAATTTTTGTGCACAGGTGTTCCAAAGTTGTTTTTTTTTGCATTGGGCTATGAAAATGAGGGGAAAACGCAATTCCGTCATTGTTTTTTGGCCTTCAATTTTACAGCGTTCGTCGTGCAGTATAAATGACAGGAAATCTTAACTTGGGGGTCGGGTACAATTGCAATGATATAGATTTTATTTAGTTTTTTTATGTTTTATTACTTTTCACAATAGAAATAGGTCTATAAAAAATTGCGTTTTTATGTTGTCCTGTTCTGATAGCCATAACGTTTTCAGTTTTCTGTATACAGAGTTGATTATGGGCTTGTTTTTTGTGGGATGAGTTGACATTTTTATTATTACCATTATGGGGGGCATATGCCGCTTTGATCACTTTTTATTAAGGTTTTTGTGAGGCATTTTGAACTAAATACAGCATTCCTGGTAGTGTTGTTTATTTTTATTTTTTAACAGTGGTCACCGTGCAGTATAACTGACATACTAGTATTACTCAGCAGGTCGATACGATTACAGCGATACCAAATTTGTATATTATTTTATGTTTTACTGCTTTTACACAATAAAAACACTTTTATTCAAAAAGGAAAACACGTTTTTGCATCGCCATAGTCTGATAGCCATAACGTTTTCAGTTTTCTGTGTACGGAGCTGTATAAGGGCTTTTTTTTTCGGGAAGGAGTTGACATTTTTATTGGTATCATTTTTGGGGGGACAGGACTTTTTGATCAGTTTTAAATCCGTTTTTTGGAAGGCAGGGTGAAGAAAAATACTGCAATCCTAGTAGTGTTTAATATTTTTATTTTTAACAGCGCTCACCGTGCAGTATCCTGACCAGTTAGCTTTACTCTCTGGGTCGATACGATTACGGCGATACCCTATTTATATAGTTTTTTTAAATTTTTAGGCACTTTAAAAAAAAAAATTGTTTTATTGTGTTAAATAATATTTATGCATCGCTGTCTTCTGAGAGCCATAACTTTTATTTTTCTGTATACAGAGACGTGTAAGGACTTTTTTTGCGGGATGAACTGAAGATTTAATTGGTACAACTTTGGCGTTTATATGAGTTTTTGATCTCTTTTTATTCCATTTTATGTGTGCAGGATGTACAAAATCGCAATTTTTGTGACTGTTTTTTTGGTTTTTTTTTTACGGCGTTCACGGTACGGGTTAATTAACATGACAGATTTATAGGGTGGGTCGTTACGCACGCTTCGATACCAAATATGGGTACCTTATTTATTTTTGTTGGGGCGATTGGCGTTTGTAAAGGGGAAAAGGGCGGTGTACGTGTTTTTATTTTATTTTTTGTTTGTGTTTTACTTTTTTTTCACTTTTGACATTTATTTTTACATTTTTTCACTTCTTTTCACTTTTTCTTCTAAGAGCAATCATCAGATTGTTGTTAGAAGGCAGGCCAGTGCACCGTACTCGTACTGTGTACTGGTCGCCATGACAACACCTGTCACCATGCCCACAATTTATTGCGGGCATGGTGACGTCACAGATGACCCCGGGAAGTGCCGTTCACTTCCTGGGATCATCAGACAGGGGATCGGTGCCGCACTACAGTGCGGCAGCCCACGGGAGCAGGCAGGAGGACCTCGCTCCTCCTGCCTGCGGCTTTATTAACGCAGCCATGACAGGCTGTAGTAATAAAGCGTTAATCACCTTCGGCCGGAGCTCACTCCAGCTGGAGGTGATACGGCATGCGGCCAGCGGTAATTTAACGCTGGTCCCATGTTGCGATCGCGCGTGGCTCGCCCGCAAGCCCGCGCGATCGCCAGGGCGTATGCATATGTCCATTTGCGGGAAGTCACTTCCCGCTAAGGCGTATGCATACGCCCTATGTCGGGAAGGGGTTAAACAGGGCTAAAACTGAATTTTGACAACAGAAAATTGGCACAACGCCTGTTCATACATGTTGCCCTAAATGTATTAGTAAAAAAAAAAAAAAGTTTTAAAAATATAAAAAATAATAAAAAATATTAAAAGTTAAATTTACCCCCCTTTTGGCATTGTAAAAAAAAAGTTACATATAACCGGTATTGCTGCAATATTAAAAATTGCTGCAATGATCTATTAAAATATAATATAATTTATTCCGTACGGTAAATTCCTTACCAGAAAATTTTCAAACACAAAACAAATGCAATTTTTTTGGTCAATTAGGGCCCCTTATGTATTAAAACTGTCTCGCAATAAGCCTGTCTCTGTTGCCCATAGAAACCAATCTAAGCCCATATTAACCAATCAGAGATCATAGTAACCAATTAGCGCCCATAACAACCAATCAGAGCTCATAGCAACCAATTGGAGCTCAGCTTTTATTTAATATTATGCTCTGAAAAATTATAAGTGGGGTTGTGATTGGTTGCTATGGGCATCAAGGATAGTCTTACTGCTAGACAGTTTTCATACATGTCTACCTTGGTTATTTTTGAGTACATGGTCTTGTGTTTTACTTCTTATGCAGCAAATGTAACACACCGGGCTCATGCCCATGATGTTTTAGGACCCTACAACGCCCCTGAATTTGAGAGAACTTCCTCAGATCACAAATGAGGAAACATAAAGTGCAATGTGCGATTAAGAGAATAAATTAATTACAAGTCAAAAAGCGGTAAAATAACAACTCAAATAAAGAAGCCATCACACAAACCATCTTGGAGCTTCCTGCATATCTATGCCGACAGGCATTAAAAATAAGCTTCCGAAAGAAAAGGAGTTCAAAAATGTTTATCAAGTAGACATGTTATTTTCTACCACAATCCTCTTAATTATGCACTACAAGCTGTATGTGGCCACACCTTGCAGCAATCCAGGCTTTACCTTAATAAATACTAATTGCGCTAAAGGAATTTATTTTTTGGAATCTCACAGAATAGAAATCACTGTCAGGTTTTACCTAGAAGCCTGATTCTTGACAGGATCATACCTCGAAGATACTACGTTTTGGCTGCTCTTTTTGACAGGTTAGAAGTGTATGAGAACTATGGGAGCTGAATTTAGACTTGGCAGGCAGATCCTGTGGGACTCCCATGTATTTTACACTCAGCAGAAAGAAAACTAATTATGAATATATTTAGATACACGCATACCTACATATACCACCTAAATTCTATTTCTGTATTTTATAGAAATTTCACCAGGCATGGAAAATTCCCAGATAATTAGAGCACTAAGAGCTATTTTAAATTTTCTGCTTCACTGCTACTAGGTTTTACGTCATACAGAGGTTCCAAGTACAATACGGCATCAGAAAATACCCAACATACAGTATTTCTCAGCAATATGAGAGCATAGCTGTGGAAAAATAAGAAAGCTCTCACAAACATTAAAAAATGGTTTTTTTTTTAAATTTATGAAAAAATTTGATTCTTTTAAAATATGCTTCTTTATTATGTCTTGTATCATGTTAAAAATACATGTGATTATCCTAGTTTTTATCGGCCCTCATTTTCACATGATCATGTTTTTAATGAATGCGTGAAAACAGTTATTGAACGACTGAAGATAAATTGTGTAAAAGTGTTTGCCAAGCAGGAGCATACACAGGTCCATATCATAATATACCAATAAAGTCATGTACTTTACTTAGTTATGTTGTTCGTAAAGCTGAAATGTTATAACATCAACCTGTACCTTTGGCCTACAGGGTTGATTCTGAGGAAGCCAAAAACCCTCATGATGTAGAAACCAATTGTCCTTATCTCTTACCAGCTCCAATCCAGCAATCAGAATAAATCCCTGGATTAAGAACCCTTTAACTTGTTTTTACTTTTTAAAATTAAAATAATCCGCCCCTTTTTGAACTCTGTTAGTGAATTCCCCTGACAATTTCCTTGGCAGGAGTTCCACATCTCACGTCTTGCGTAAAAATCCCTTTCTATGTTTATGTAGAACCTTCTTTCCTCTTGACTTAGAGGATGCCCCTTTATTACAATCCTGGATAAAAATAGATCTTGGGAGAGATCTGTATATTGAGCTTTTATACATATTTATTAGGTCACCCCAAAATCATCTTTTCTCTAAACCATATAAACTTAATTTTGCTAATCTTTATGGGTATTGTACTTTTATAAGTTTTGCTGCCCTGCTTTGAAACCCGAGGCTTCAAAGTTTTCCCGTGAAACTGGTGCCCAAAAATGTGCAAGTATTCCAGTGTGGGCTGCTAGTGTTGTATAATGAGAATAATATTCTCATGTTGTCTATGCCCCTTTTATACACCCCATGATGCTGTTTGCCTTGACAGCTGCTGCCTGACACTGGCTGCTTCAATTAAGCTTACTGTCCACTAGGATTTCCGTTTAACAAGTAATCATGGATTCGATTTTTCCTCCCCATGTGCATAATCATGCATTTATCTGTGTTAAAACTTTCCTGCCCCTTTTTTGTGCAGGCCTAATTTTTTCCAAACCCCCTTTTTTAAAAGACATTTTCCTCTATATTTGTTAATTATTTTACACAGTTTTTTTCACTGCAAAGACTGAATTATACTGTGCAAGCCTTCAGTGGGTCATTAAAGAATTATTAAAAAGAAAATGGCCCAATTTTTGACCCCTTTGGTACCCACTAGTAAAAGGAATCCAATTTGGTACCACTTTTTTGGTTTTTCCCTTCCTTAAAGAAAGAAAAATCACAATGGTCACGAAATAACTTGAAAAAAGATAAAAATAATAAAAAAAATTTTTTCATTTATTAATTTATACAAAGTTTTAAACACAAAAAAAAAATTTTCTGAAAAAAAAAACGCAATTAAGCATTGTCCATTGGGGTTGCAGCTATCCCAAAATTAGGTTTCACTGTCTCCAGTAGTGCATTTTAGTGTTCTAGGTAGGCAGTTAATAATGACAGTCAATTCTTATGCTAACTTGAACTCTAACTCTAACTTGACTATAGAATGTTTGTACTGTAACACAAAGGGGACATGTTTGGGGGGGCTGTGCCAAAGTTGGGTTTTTTCC
>JAODAL010064257.1:0-18820 GCA_025379985.1 Phyllomedusa bahiana
CGTCCCGATCCTCGTGGGATTGGAACCTTATAAATTAATAGGGCGGGAGGGGTTAGGAGGTGAATGGGGGGTGGGGGGTATTTAGACATAGCTTAGTAAATATGTATGGGCGTAGGGTGGCCCCCCCCGATTTCCCCATTCAGCGGCAAGCCGTTCCCCCCCTTTTTTTTATTTCCCCAAAGGTTGTTTTATCTAATTTTAAAGGGCCCATCACCTTCAGGGGAAATTTCATGAAAAACGAAGACAAAAATAAAACATTTTTCCAAATAGCTTCATTGGAAAATCAAAGATTTCCCCGAATTTGTTTTTTTTTTTTTTTTTAAAAAACCCCAAATTTAAGACAGGTCTAAAGTTGGGCCAAGTTGGGACATGACACCTTGATGTATGACTTTATTGACATTTGTATAAAAATTTTCCTGCCTCGAGCTGGAAGAGCCCAGTGCGGGGGGGAGCCTGAATTAAATCAGTGAACCCCCAGCAAAAGTGTGTATAATCCTGTCTTTATGGAGGGGGGGCTTAAGAAACAGGTAAACCCTGTCACACTATGTTCTCAGTGTATGTCCCTGCTGTTTGTATGTGGAGGGGACCAGATTTTTTTGGTAAAAGGCCTTGTCCTCATCCCCTCCCACATTGGGATTTCCAACAAAAGTAAATTTTTTGATTTAAAATTGAACATAAAACTTTCCCTGTAAAACTGAGGGAAACCCCGCGGGTTGAGTGATTAATTGAGAAAAGTCTTAGATTTATCTATTCAATTTTTTGTGTTTGTATGGAGGGATAGGTGCTCTTTACTTTAAAATTGGTCTAAAATATTTTAAAAATTTAAAAACCCCCCCCCCCCCCCATTGCCCTTGCAAAACTGGAAATGGTTGGGGGAAATTGCTCTAAAAGAAGGATCCAGAAATGAGGAATATAAAGCGGGGTCCACGCTGCAACGGAGAGGTGATCCCAGCCTGCTGCCACCAAAAACTTTGGGCCATCGGAAAAATAGAGTCCCCTGTAGTCACAGCTGTGTCCTCCCCATTAATAAACTAACCACCAAAGAATACAACACGTTGAGACCTCAAAAACCTATCACTGCAACAAAAAGGACCTAACTAAAATATGACTTTAAGCAGATACTTAAAAATGAAAAACATATACACAAAATTTATACAAACCCTTAAACCAAAATAATATAATACATATATACATATATATATATACATGCATCAACACTTTAGCACAATAGGCTGAACTGGATGGACGTCTCATCTTTTTTCAGTCTTACAAACTATGTAACTATGTAACCTCTTATGTAACATATAGTCACAATTCAAATAGAGATGCCTATTGGAAATAATGTAAGACTCACGGTTAGCAGAGTGATTGCAGATATGATAACTCCACCATTCATCCACCTTAGATGTCAGGAGATAATCTGAAAAATCCTGGAAATGGAATAACCAAGCAAAAACAATCCTAAGATGACCCTCTACTCACCCTACCACGGGGACATCGTCCCAAAAGGGGCTGCTCCGTATGAACTATTCCTAGGCAATAATAAATTTCAAAAATCTTTACGTGTATCAAAATTTGTAAAACATTTACATAGCTTACCGTACATTTATTCCATTGCAAAGTCAACGGAGCACGCTCATCCTGAAGAAAAAGGAACTTACCTTTGAAACGTTGCAGCAGGTGCAAACGCACCGAGTGCGATGGCACTTCTCCTCAACAGCGTTCATATCATGGACTCTTCGTTATAAAGGATGAGCGTGCTCCGTTGACTTTGCAATGGAACAAATGTGCAGTAAGCCGTTTATGGCTATGTAAATGTTTTACAAATTTTGATACAAATTTTGATACAAGTAAAGAATTTTGAAATTTATTATCACCTGTAATCGTCTTATGAATATGTAAAAAGGAGTGGGGACTCCAGTACTGGCGAATATTGGAAGCACGCCTGCTTAAAAGGGAATTTTTGTATATACATAAGGACTATTCCTAGACAACCCTAATACTAACACAGGGGTGCAAAATAAAGAGAACACCTGTAGTGCTAAGAGATTTATTAAACATCCGGAATCCATATTGACAGTATCACTTTAAGAATTATAGATGATAATAGCTAGCCTTTAAGCTGTAATTTTCCTAGCGCTTGGTAAATGTTAGTGAGAAACAGTATATTGACACAGAGGTTTGTTATCAGGGTCTCTCACATGACTTTGGAGTTGTGGGAGCGTTGTACCGAGTAGCCACATAGCTCTGTGCTGGTGTAAACAATTACTACCCAGCGATGTTTAGAGGGAAATCATGGGAACCCAGGTGGTCATGGTTCAGGGTTGTTCATCATCAAGTCATGGGTTTTTTCCAGTGCCAGGTTAACCTCTTAAGAACTGGCCACTCAAAGGAGGGAGGCCTTATACTGGAAAAGTACTGATCTGTCAGCTTGCGTAACACTTGGCTATGCAGGCATTTGTTTCAAGTAAGATATAAGCTGAGAAAGTTTGCTGCGAAGTTAGAAGTAGCTGGACCTGTGGGCTATAGAGGGACGCCTCGCCGCCACAGTGTGGATCCCAGGTAGATATCTCTATCTTTGCTGGCCCCTTCTCCTAGCTGATGTTACAGATAGATGATGCTGATAAGATGCCTGGTGAAGCTTGGACCTGTATAAGGGGGCACCCATGCATGGTGTGGATCTCAGGATTATCTCTCTATCTTCGCTGGCTCGTTGTTACCAGCTGATGCCGATAGATGATGCTTATAAGATGCCTGATGAAGCTTTGACCCATATATAGGTGTGATGTAAGTAGTTGTAATCCATATTAAATGCGTCTTGTCTTTGTAACCAATATGGGGCCCTTTGCCTTGTAATCTATGTTATGCAAAAAGTATATACAATATCACACTATCTTCTTTTAGTTTTATGTAATCATTGAGTTACTCATATAATAAAGTAAATAAAGCATTGGATGTTGCCTTCTTTAAAGCCGTATCAGACCCACACAAAGAGTTGGCAAAACAACACCCAGGATGAAAAAATAAGTCCCGACGCGTTTCTGTCATATCAATACAGAAGGAGACAAATAGACAAATGACTAAGCAAACAGGGAGATGGAGACAATTCCCTCTTGTATGATGAATATCTGTAAGATGACACCACTGCACCCCAGATAGAAAAGAGGCAACTGAGGTCCAAATAGTTGGCTCTTATAAATGAGTGAACTCCTCCCACTATTAAATTTTATAAATTCCGCCAAAGCACCACATGTGAGTAACCATCTCAGCGAATGCTGGAACGCAAACTGTGTGTCAACATTAGTGTTGAGCGATTTAACCTAGAAAAGTCAAAATCTAGTCGATTTTTACGGTTTTATTCATCTCGATTCGATTTTTTCCTCAAAATCAGATCACAAATTGAAATCGATAATTCAGATCGCGCCATTTTCGCTGCTTTTTGTACCTTTGGCGGCCAGCTATCGGTGCAGAGCACGGACGGGGGTCAAGAACCTCACAATGGGGGGGGTGTAGGAATCTCAATGGCTGCTAAAATCACATGACCATGTTTTATCTATGTCACTGTATTTCCTGCTGAACGCCATTATGATTACAGACTGTGAACAGAATGCATTGCTTTCTCTGTGCTGTGCTTTTTTCAAAGCAGGCAGACACAGCATTTCCCAACGATTTCACAAAGGAAAAGCTGCTGGATAGATTAGTTAGGGTTGGGGTACAACAAGATTAGGGAAACCTAGACAGTAGTAGTTAGGGATTTTGATATCGCTATATACTGTATCTTTACATTAAGCAAAAGTTCTTTGCTGCAGTTTGGGAGGGTGGGTGCAGCTTGTGCACAAGACACTGTTAGGAAATCTCTCATAACAAGTCGCTGTGATATACTGGTTTCTTGCAGAAAATTTTATTCTGTGCCCAAAAATTTCCTTGCTGCAGTTTTGGGGGGATAGTCGGTGTACAAGACACCGTTCTTCCATAACCGTTCTTCATGCAATTTTTATTCTGAGTGTCCAAAGGATAACTTTTTATGGTTTTGTGGTCAGGCCACTGTATACAACACCAATAGTAAAGGTCTTGTTGAAAAAAAAATCTTATTTCAAATACTCAATTCTTCTTGAAAATTTTATTCTGAGTGTCCAAAAGGTAATTTTTTTATGGTTTTGGGGACAGGCCACTGTAAAAGATACCAATAGTAAAGGTCTTATTGAGAAAAACCTTATTCCAAATACTCATTTCTTCTTGAAAGTTTTAATCAGTGTCCAAATGGTAATTTTTGCTGATTTTGTGGTCATGGTGCTATAAAAGCCAGCTATAGTCAATGTTCTATTGAAAATATTTTTGTTTCAAATAGTCATTTCTTCTTGCTAATTTTATTGAGTGCCTGAAAGGTCATTTTTGCTGATTTGGGGTCACCCTGCTGTAAAATGTTCTATTGAAAAATTCTAATCAAAAGGGGGCCCAGTGATATGCTAAAAATAGGAAGTAGTAATGAGTGGGGGCCCCATTTGATTTAGCTGCATGGGGCCCTGAAACGGTTAATAGATGACTGAGGGCAGCCCTGGCTCTCACCGCACCCACTATATCTACGGCCCTGCCAGCTGAACCTCCTTGTTCCCCGTTGGGATGTTCTTGCTGCCACCACATATATGACATGTTTTTGGGCCCCGATGCAAAATGTGATAGAGGTCTCCTGCCAGTTACCATGTTTCAGTCCCTATACTGGTGTCTTTTTATGTGTCAAAGGGGCCCCGTAGCAGCTGCTACCGCTGTACCTGCTATAGCTACACCGTCCTCATCTTTACCGTTAGCCATTGAAGGGAATTAAGTATTTTAGCCTGTGAATGTTCTTCACTAAGTTGCTCCACTTATCCAGTTTACTGTTATGGATGGTAATTCCAGGTTCTCCTCACCTGTATAGGTATAAAAATTAACCTGATCATCGTCTCCCATTGACTTTAGTGGGAATCGGCAATTGACTCGATCACAATTTTTTTTTAGTGATCGCTGATCTCTAGTAGTAATAAATATGTATGTGTTCATCTGACACTTTTCACTCTACTTCCCATTTATACCAGTAGACACAGAAACCCTGTCCCCTGTTGTCACAGGAGCCCGTCCCTTCACAAAATACAGAGTACAGAGAAGTGCTGTGTTCTCTATTCTGTTCTATGGGGGTTCCCAGTACAGGGGAGCGCTGTGTTCTCCATTCTCCTCTATGGGAGTTCCCAGTACAGGGGAGCACTGTGTTCTACATTCTCCTCTATGGGAGTTCCCAGTACAGGGGAGCGCTGTGTTCTCCATTCTGTTCTATGGGAGTTCCCTGTACAGGGGAGTGCTGTGTTCTCCATTCTGTTCTATGGGAGTTCCCAGTACAGGGGAGCGCTGTGTTCTCCATTCTCTTCTATGGGAGTTCCCAGTACAGGGGAGCATTGTGTTCTCCATTCTGTTCTATGGGAGTTCCCAGTACAGGGGGCGCTGTGTTCTCCATTCTATTCTATGGAGTTCCTGTACAGGGGAGCATTGTGTTCTCCATTCTGTCCTATGGGAGTTCCCAGTACAGGGGAGCATTGTGTTTTCCATTCTGTTCTATGGGAGTTCCCAGTACAGGGGAGCGCTGTGTTCTCCATTCTCCTCTATGGGAGTTCCCAGTACAGGGGAGCACTGTGTTCTCCATTCTGTTCTATGGGAGTTCCCAATACAGGGGAGCGCTGTGTTCTCCATTCTGTCTATGGGAGTTCCCTGTACAGGGAGTGCTAGGTTCTCCATTCTGTTTTATGGGAGTTCCAGTAACAGGGGGAGCGCTGTGTTCTCCATCTGTTCTATGGGAGTTCCGTACGGGGAGTGCTGTGTTTTTCCATTCTGTGTCTATGGGAGTTCCCCGTACAGGGGAGTGCTGTGTTCTCCATTCTTTCTATGGGGGGTTCCCTGTACAGTGGAGCGTTGTGGGTTCTCCATCTCTCTATGGGGTTCCCAGTACAGGGGAGTGCTGTGTTCTCCATTCTATTCTATGGGAGTTCCCAGTACAGGGGAGCGCTGTGTTCTCCATTCTGTTCTATGGGAGTTCCCATTACAGGGGAGCACTGTGTTCTCTCCATTCTCCTCTATAGGAGTTCACAGAACAGGGGAACGCTGTGTTCTCATTTCCTTTGTGAGTTCCCTGTACAGGGGAGCGCTGGGGTTCTCCATTTTATTCTATGGGAGTTTCCCAGTACAGGGGAGCGCTGTGTTCTCCATTCTCCTCTATGGGAGTTCCCAGTACAGGGGAGCGCTGTGTTCTCCAACATTATGTTCTATTGGAGTTCCCAGTACAGGGGGGCGCTGTGTTTTTCCATTCTGTTCTATTGGAGTTCCCAGTACAGGGAGCGCTGTGTTTCCATTCTGTTCTATGGGAGTTCCCAGTACAGGGGAGCGCTGTGTTCTCCATTCTCCTCTATAGGAGTTCCCAGAACAGGGGAGCGCTGTGTTCTCCATTCTCCTATATGTGAGTTCCCTGTACAGGGGAGCGCTGTGTTCTCCATTCGCTTCTATGGGAGTTCCCAGTACAGGGGGAGCGCTGTGTTTTCCATTTCTCCCTCTATGGAGTTCCCAGTACAGGGAGCGCTGTGTTCTCCATTTTTATTCTATGGGAGTTCCCTGTCGGGGGGTGCGGTTCCCTTTCCCTCTATGGGGTTCCCAGAGGGGCATTGGTTCCCATCGTTCTAGGGAGTTCCCCAGTACAGGGACGGTGTTCTCCATTTGTTGGGTCCTACTCAAACTCCCATAGAACAAAAGGGAAATCAGGCGCAAGTGTGACTGGACTCCATTGAGATGACATTTTGGGGGGCCAGCACATCAGGCGTGCTCATTAAAATAAATGTCAAGGGTTTGGGAACATCCCTTTATAATTTTCCCAAGAAGTAGGGAAAAAATAAAAAATAACCCAAATTTCCCCATGTTTGGCATTTGAGCGATGGGGTTTTAATGGTTTTTCAATAGTTTTGGGCAATTGGGGCTTTTCGTTCTGACAGTTTTTTTTTCCCCTTTGTGCAGATGATGTTTTCAGCCCGAAGGTCTCCTTCTATCTCATTGTGTTTCTCGTGTTTGTTTGAAGTGAACTGGGTTCCCTTAAAGTAATGGCAGTTCTGGCCAGATGACTCCCACCCACTCTCCAGTCCCAGGACCCCCTAGTGGGGTCTTTGAGCGGGATTTTTTTGGTTTTAAAAAATGTTGGTTCTGCTCATTACACCCAAAGTCATGGGGCCTCGGGTGGGCCCCCCACAAACCCGAATGTGTTTTAAAGGCTTCGTACCACTGAGGGTGGCCCCAGGACCTTTTTGTCTGACCATCACTTTTAGGCCAATCCCCTTTTGGGATTTCAGATGAAACTTTAAAGCATTAGGCTGGACGGGGCCAAAAGGGAGCAGTGAAAACACCCCGGTAGGCCATTGGGTATGGAAGACTCCTGCGCATGGCACGGCTTGGACTGCTTGTCAAGGAAAAACCCAGAGAGAAGAATGCAGAAAGTGAGAGGCAGGGGCAAAGTATTTTTAAGTACTGTAGGGTGGAGCCCTATAATCAACTTTACTGTTTGGCCCCAAGAATCAACTCCCCCTGCTGAAACTCAAGAATCACTCCCCTGGGGGGACCAAAAAATGAACACCAGGGGGTGCCCCCAAAAAAATTCCAACCACCCCAAACTTAAATCCACTAGTGGGCCCCAGAATAACTTCACTGTGGGGCCCCCAAAAATTATTTCCACTGGGGGGACCCCCCAAAAATCACCTGCAAGGTGGCCCAAGAAAAAACTCCAATGGTGGCCCCAAGAATCAACTCCACTGGTGGGCCCAAGAATCAACTACTGGTGGGCCTCAGTCAAACCCTAGCTTACACTATTTAAAACAGGAACGGTTTATTAAGAAGATTCTTCTTCTCGTGGGGGAAGAATATCACCCCTGGGGCCCCCAAATCAACTTCCTGGTATGCCAAGAATCAACTCCACAATGGGCCCCAAAAAATACCCACTGGTGGCCGAAGAATCTCCCCCTCGGGGCCCGGGCGCGGGTGGGCGGGTGGCGATGCCTGGGGGACCTCCCTTCCCTGTCCTAAGGGGGATCGGGGCCCCCCCCCCGGGCCCCGGGGGGCCCCGTGGGCTGGGCGGCCCCCTCTTTGCTGTTGTGCGTTGCTGAGCCAAACAGTGGGGTTCGCGGAGCAGAGATGGGGCCCCCCCGCCCCGAGACATGTGGGACCCCCCCGGGCCTCACAGCGTGAGGACCCCCGGGGGCCCGCGCTGGGCAGCGCGCTAAAGTGATGTCATCACAACGCTCCCTCTCCTCAGAAGCCCGTCAAGGGTGTGCAAGGGCTTCGGAGGGCGCCCCGGTGGGGGATGGCCTGAAGGGACGCGCGGCCTGGGGGGGGCAGGAAGGTGGTTTAATGTTATTATTTTTAATGCCCCATGCCCCTTATACTGCCCCCTGGTGCCCCTAATGCCCGCTGCCCCAGTGCCCTATATGCCTGCCCGCTCAGTGCCCCCTAGCCCGCCCGCCCCAGTGCCCCCTTTTGCCCGCCCGCCTCAGTGCCCTTATCTGCCCGTAAATGCCCCCAATGCCTCCCCGCTCGTGCCCCCATATTGCCTGCCTAGTGCCCCCAATCTGCCCGGTCAGGCCCCATATATGCCCGCCTCAGTGCCCTATAGCTGCTGCCCCAAAATTATTTTGCCCGTTCGTGCCCCCATAGCCTGTGCCCGCCTCAGTGTCCCCATTGTGCCCGCCTCAGGCCCCCATTACGCTGCCTCAGGCCCCCATATGCCCGTGCCCCTGCCCCCTTTTAAGCCCCGCTTCATGCCCCCCTATACTGCCTCCTCAGTGCCCCCATATGCCCGCCCCCTCAAAAGCCCCCATATACGCCCGCCTCATGCCCCTTTTTATGCCTGCTCAGTGCCCTTAGCCCGCTGTCATGCCCCAATGCCTGCCTCCCAGTCCCCTTTTGCCGCCTGTAGGCCCCTTTTCCTGTGCCCCAGTGCCCCTATATGCCCGTGCTCAGTGCCCCCTTTTGCTGCCTGCCTCAGTGTCCCCCTTACCTGCCCGCCTCATGCCCCCATGTACTGCCCCCCTCAGTGCCCCCATATGCCGCCCGCCTCAAAGCCCCCAATCCCCGCTGCCTCATGCCCCCAAATTTCTCCTGCCTCAAGCCCATATGCCCGCCTGCCTCAGTGGTTTTCTTATACTGTCAGAGTGCCCAAATTTTTATCTTTGTCTAAGGGAAATTTTAAAATAACCTGCTATTTGAGGGAATAAATCTATAACCGCCTAACTGATGGGGATTTATTGTGCCCAATTGAGGGGAATTATACCTTTCTAAATGAGGAATTTTAGTTCCTATCTGAGGGACGTAAAACCTGTTGAGGGGCTTTTAACCTATAATAAGGGTTGTGGAAAGTGGGGATTTAAATTTTTTGGTCCAAACCTGGGGACGAGTTTGGCGGGAGCAATCAGCATGAAGGGGGGAAACGGGGAGGAAGGGAAAAGGGAAAATGAACGAGTGATCAAAAATGCGTCCCCGGGAGTCGCTAAATGTAATGAGTGTAATCATGCGGGTCTAATAAATGTATTCCCACTTCTGGCCCCGGATGGGGGTGGTATATGTAATCAGGTTTTCAGGATAGTAATTTGGGGGGGTTGCGTTCGGCGGGGGGGGGGATTATTTGATTTATGTGAAATGTTTGGGTTTGGTTTTTTGGGAATTTTTAGTAACAATCACGTCTGGTGTTTTGCCCCAGTATCGGTGATTTTTTGGTGCGTTTTTTGGGGGGATTGCCTGTATATGGGGGGAGCGTTTTTGAAAAAGGAAATTTGTAGGGTGATTTTCTTGTGTAGTGATGTGAGGAGAGGGGATGGGCTTGGGAATTGCGAAATTTGACGGAACGAGGTTTTCTATGTAAAATAATGCTGAGTTCATAAAAGGGCGTGAAAAATTCCGTGTGAACCACCCCTATGAGTAGGTAACAGAGGGCCCCGGCCCCCGGATGTTTTGGCCCTAGCAAAAGCCCCCGGGCGCAGGGATGACTGGTAGGAATTACAAGTGGGGGAGTAAATGGTGAGGGGGGGGAGTAACGGGCAGGGGGGGCTTGGCGAGGGGCGAGAGGAATTGGGGGGGGGGTGCAATTTTTTTTTGGGGCGGGGGGGGCGCCTTGGGTGTACTTGCCCGGGGGACAAAATGCCTTTTCCGCCCCTTTTCCCCTGGGGGCCCAAAAATAGTCCCCTGGGGGGCCAAGAATCGCTCCATGGTGGGCCCAAGAAAATTCCCTGGTGGGGCCCCCAAAAACTTCACTGGTGGGCCCCCAAAAATATCTCCCTGGTGGGCCCCAAAAAACTTCCAGGTGACCCCCAAAAATCACCTCACTGGTGGGCCCAAGAATCACCTCCCCTGGAGGAGCCAAAATCAACTCAATGGTGGCCCCCAAAAATCCCTCCATGGGGGGCCCCAAGAACAACCCACTGGGGGCCCCAAGAATCAGCTCCCCGGTGGGCCCCCCGGAAAAAACTTAGGGGGGTCCAAGAATCATCTCCACTGGTGGGCCCCCAAAAATATCCCCCCCCTGGTGGGCCCCAAAAAAATCTCCCCTTGGGCCCAAGAAAACAACTACTGGTGGCCCCCAAAAAGCCCATGGGGGCCCCAAAATCCTCCCTGGGGGCCCCGAATCTCTCATGGGGGGCCCCAAAAATCTCCCCAGGGTGGCCCCAAAAATATTCCCTGGGGGGTCCAAGAATCTCTATGGGGGGCCCCCAGAATTCTCCACTGGGGGGCCCCAAGAATCAACTAAAAGGGTGGCCCAAGAATCACCCCACTGGTGGGCCCCGAGTAAACCCATGGTGAACCCCAAGTATCAACCCATGGGGGAAACCAGAAAAAATCCCGGGTGGGCCCCCAAGAATCCCTCCCGGGGCCCCCCAAGAAAAATCCAGGGTGGAACCAAGAAAAAACCCCAGGGGGGGGCCCCAAAATCCTCCAGGGGGGCCCAAAGGAATTTTTCCCACTGGTGGCCTCAAAAAAACCCCCGGGGCCCCCAAGATCTTTTTATGGTGGCTAGGGTTTTTCCCAGGATGGGTATTTTTCAGTACATCAGCGTTTCCCTGGTGATAAGAATTTATTTAAATGTTTTACAAAACCTGTTTCAAAAAAGTTTGGTGACATGTTGAAAGGGCGTGCCAGCATTCCCTTGCTTTGCACCAAAATTGTCGTTTTTGTTTATGTGAAAAAAAAGAGACCCCAAGGCTTTGCCCAGAACACATCCAAAAGTGACAAGATAAGAATACTTTATAGTCCCAAAAAAGTTTTGTTGAGGATGGCTCCCCCCTCTTTTGGTTTTTTTGCCTCCCCCCCCTGCACACTTTTAAATCATGTGGTAATTTGCTGGCCCTTGTCCCCCTGAAATGGGGGGTTTGAAAGCCCCAAGAGGGGGAATTAGAGGGGTTTCCCCACCTGTATTGGGGTCCCCTTTATGATTGGGAGGAGGGTTAAGCGTTTGATAAAAAAATGTAAAACAAAGAACCTCAAAAAAGTTTTAAATTTTTAAAATAAGAAATGCTTTTCCAAAAATCTGGGTGCCTTTTGAATTTTTTTAGCCCCATATGCTGCTGATTTGGGATTGATTAATGTCATGAGAAGGGGTTTTATTTGAGACTTTCGTAATAAGGCCCCGGTGCCAGAACTGCAGGAGTTGGGGGAGTCAGCCTCGTGCTGATGGGGCCTTTTGCCATTTTTGGGTTGAATTTTTCATTAACTGTGAGGTTTGGAGGATTCCAGAACCATAGATAAAAAACCATTTTCCCCTGTAATGGTTTCTGATGGGTCCTCACCCCGGAACTTCTACAGGACGCGCCCTCCTCTGTTCCTGGCACAGGCCCCGCGTTCTGGGTGATTCTGCGTCTTAACCCGGATTAGTCACCCATATTTTATCCCCTAAGGGGGTTGTCTATTAAAAGTTTTCTTTTCTAAGAAGAAAAAAAGCTGCTTGCTCGTCATTCCCGCTCAAACTGTCTGTAATTAGAATGAGCCCCTGTATTTAGACTTCTCTGTTTATTTGTTTATTGTTAGTTTGATAAATCCCTTTTCCAGGGCAGGGAAATTTTTGGCTAAAGTAAAAGAAGAGTAATTTGTTTTTGTCTGAAACATCAGATAAACACAAGTCCTGCCCGGGATGTGTGATGGTCCCGCCCCAAAAGATAGAAAAAACAACAGGGGGTAAGGAGACCAGGTCGGCATTGGGAACCAAAAGCCCTCAGAAGGGAAAAAATTTTTAGCCCTAAAAAAAAAACAAAGACAAAGCAATTATTTTCAAAACCCCCTTTATAGTGTTCCCCCCATTTTGAAGTATTTTTTGTAGTGAGACAAACCCCCTTTTAAAGAACTTACATTTTCCCACCAATTTTTTCCCTTTACTTTGTTTTTTTCTTATTTTCTTCTCCGTATTTAATTTATATTCTGTAGTTGGTAAAGCAGGCTTTCCCACATATTATTATACTATTCATTTTACCTTAGTCATTTCGATTCTTTTTTTATTTCTCATTATCCCTTTTTTTTTTAACCCTTTTTTTTTCCCCTTTTTATTACTATTTTTCCCCCCTTTTTTTTTTTTCTTTTTTCCTTTTTTTTTTATTTTTTGATTATTTTTTCTAGCTTTTTCCCAAACGGCCTTTTTCTTTTTTATTTTTTTTCCCTTAGTTTCTCATTTGATTTTGTTTTCCCCAAAATTTTTCATTCACTGTTTTGAATATCAAGCCCTTTCCCACGTTCCCCCACACCCGGGCCCTGAGGAAGGCCTTATAGGCCAAAGTTGGGGGCTACTTGTGGGGGTTTCTATGTTTTCTATTGTATTCCTTGTTTTTAAAGGAGAGCTGAAAATTAAATTTTTGTGGGAAAATTTTGCATCTATCAAATTAAAATTTTTGCATAAATTAAAATAAGAGTGCCCTGGATTTTTATACAGGGACTTTTAAACCTTGGCTTCTCCCCTGAGCACCCCCATTGTTTTTTTGGCGGGGCGGGGACCATTTTGTTTTGGCTTCAGTGCATGCAATGTAGACGCCATTCTTATGAAGTAAGAGTTATGATACGAATCTGAGTCAGGTTTAAAAAAAAGATTAAAAATTATTTGTGAGGTTTTAAAAACGTCCCAAAGAAACCCCCAAATGACAATTTTTTTCCCCGGTCGATGAGTTCGGGGAAACCCAAATTTTAGCGTTCCCCATTTGTTTTTTCCCCAAAACTCCAAAAAAAATTGGGGAATCTCGCAAGGAACAGTTTAGTGACTTTTGATTTATATATTTCCCATTTTGCCCAAAAGGGAAAAATTTAAACCCCTTCCATTTTCTATTGTTTAAAAAAAATTAAAAGAAATTTTATTATATATAACTCTTTAAACCCCATTCCCCAAATATTTAAAAAAACCGATTTCTAACCTCTTATTTACCCCTTTTTTGTTTGAAAGAGGGAAAAAACTCCCCTTTTTTTATCAAAGTCTGGTTTGGGAAAAAACCCCATTTAAAAGGAGAGTTTTATCTATAGAAATAATAGCTCCAGTAAGGATTCCCCAAAACCCCCAATTGGGCAGTCGTTCCCCCTCTCATAGGGGCAAAGAACCCAAAAAAGGCCCCCTTTTGACACCGTCTGCAGCAGGTGAACTTGTAGACAGAGGTTGGAATCAAAATTTAAAAAATAACGACCCGACATGTTTCCCCAGCTAACCGGGTTTTCACGGGGGTTAGAGGCCCCGACCCGATATTATTTTTAGCCCCTTTTTTGCCCCCCATAATGTTTTTATTTTTCCATCTATGGATCTGAGTGAGGGCTTTTTATTCTGAGCTGAAGTTTACCTTGTATCAGTATCATGTTGAGATCCATGCAACTTTTTGATCCCTTTTTCTCCAATTCTTGGGGCACATTTTTTTTTAAAAAGTGCCTGTACGGAAAATAAACAAAAAAAAATTCCATATCCCCCAACCCACCTGGTTTTGTCCTTCCCGAATGGGAAAAAAAAAGGAAAAAATTATGGCAAGCCAATGTTTTGAAAAAAAAATTTGTAAATTTAAAGGGAAATTTTCCCCAAAAGCTCATCGTACCCCCTTCATGGCCCAAAGTTTTTGTTTTTGGTGTTTTTTTTTTTTCAATAAATTGGATATTTTTTTTCAGGAACTTTAGGTCCCAATCAATCCTTTTTCCTCCTATGCCCACGTTGCGTTCGGGGGATGGGATTGAGCACGGACTTTCATCTGGATTTAACTGGGAGGTGACTGGATTTTTTTTTTCAAAGAAAAAAGTATCCTGGAAAACCCGGACATGCCCCGAATCTTGGTCAATGCTGTAGTTTCAATGGCAAATCCCCTCCAACAGTAGATATTAATGGGGGGGTGCCATTAGCTTTTCCCGGGGAAATTGGGTAGAAATCCCATTGTAGGGAAGCTGAGGATGGCCCCCAAACCCCCAAATTTTTTAGGGGTTTTTTTTTATTTTTTTTAAGGTTTCCCTTTTGGATTTGACAGATTTGTTTGGAGACCCCTTTGGGCTAGGTTTGATTATTTTTTTAAAAAAATCCAAACTTTAAAAAAAGTTCACATGCAATGATGAGGGGCAAATACCCGGGGAAAAAGTGTCTGTAGTTTATTTAAAATGGTTTTGGGTCCCAAACCCCTTTACAATTTCTAGGCTCCCCCAAGCACAATGTGCCCGAGAAAACTAATCCAATAGAGGGCGCTCGGAAACTCCCCAGGGTCTTTTTCCAAAGCCCTTTGCTTTATTTAAAAAAATTTATAGGTTTAATGGCAAGTACCTTTTCACCGACCAATTTATTGGGGTTCCCCCTTTTTTTGGAGAGATTTTTCCCCCTTTTAAAAAAAATGGTCAGTGATTTCTGGGGTTTTGGGGAAATGTTTTTTAAAAAATTTTCATTTTTGAAATTTTTAGTGTTTGTAATGGAGGCATCTGACAGAAGCCTCCCCATTATGATCGTTGGGGCTTGGGGCAAAGTCCTTTTGTTTTCTGAGGGTTTACACTAAACCCCCTCTTATTCTAAAACCCCCTACCCAAATACCCGGGGACGTGAGCCCCGGGGTTTTCGTCCCGAATTTGGGTCAAATTTAGGCAGCTGGGAGGGTGGTATTTTTAGGGTAGGAAAAGGGGACAAAAACCATGGACCCTTTTATCCTATAGTAAAGCTTGGTTGCTTAGGAAAAAAAGGGAAACCCCATCATTTTTTGGATTTTATAATAATTTGTTTTTTTTTCCTTTGGGAATAGGAAAAAAAATAAAAAAGAAACTTACGCAGAGAAAACAGAAAATTTAAAAAAGGAAAAATGTCCCCTTTCACTGACTTTCTGGTGGGAAATTAGGGGGTTTGAAACCGGGAAACCCAAACACCAAAAGGGAGAGAAGGGGGAAAAGGGGAGAGCTGCCGCCCGAAACCCAAAGACAAGGGGGGGGTGTGTTTTCAGATACTCACAAGAAAAAAAATTTGAATTCTTAGTTCCCCTTTTTTTTCAAAAAAAGTTTTAAACCCCCCACGAACCCTTTCAAAGGATTTCAGGGGCGGGTGGTCCTACGCTTCTTTTCCTCTCAATAGAGCCAAAACCAGGCCTCTATTGGGTAACCGACCTCCATTTTTCCAGAGAGAAAAAAAATAAAATTTAAAAACCAACCCCTTTCAAAACTGCACTATAATAACCCCCTTGGAAAAGGGGGGGGGCAGGAAAACCCAAAAAGGGGATCCCCTTCCCCCCTATTTTAGATTAAAAGCATTAAATGCCCCAAAAACAACGTATAGTTTTTTGCACAAAAAAAAATTTCTGAAAAAACTCAAAGGGAACCTGGGTGCCACTGGCAGGGTTGCGGCATATATATTTACACACGCACACCATTACCAGCGGCACACGACTGCAAAAAGGGCAATACATTACATGGAAATCCCTAAAGAAGCATTTATGCTATTTATCATACATGAAAAAACTTTGAGATTCTTAGTTCACATGTTTTTTATCAAAAAATGTTTAAGCCACCCAAGGCTTACAACGTGATCTCAGGTCTGATTTCCATGTAATGTATTGCCCTTCAGACTACGTCAGGCTCCCTGCAGACACTGCAGATGAACTAGAGTCACAGATCACTGCTCTATCCTAATGCAGCTGAGCTACAGAGCAGCCAGTCTGGAAACTAAATAGCATGTAATCATCACCTGTAGGTACAAGCAGTGCCCAGGTTATGAACGGGATGGGGACTGTAGGTTTGTTCTTAAGTTGAATTTGTATGAAAGTCAGAACAAGTATATGTACTATATGCAACTCCAGAACAAAAGGTTTTTCTTTAAGTTTTGGAAAGTGCAGGGAAGGGTTTTTATATTTGTTTTGGTTTCTGTGCCCCTGTTAAGAAGATTTCACCTCATGTGCTGCTGTGGCATGCTGGAACTTGTCATTCTACAGCTACTATCTGCTGTGGAACATGGAACTA
Organism: Phyllomedusa bahiana; assembly: GCA_025379985.1. NCBI lineage: Eukaryota > Metazoa > Chordata > Amphibia > Anura > Hylidae > Phyllomedusa > Phyllomedusa bahiana. The sequence continues at coordinate 16,471 of JAODAL010064257.1, forward strand.
CAAGTGCCAGCATGCCCCATAAGTCTCCATTTGTAACTAGGGGACAGATGTGAGTCAGAAGGGTGTAAGTCGAGGACTGTCTGTATTGACCTAACTATTATTGTTAAGATCACAATGAGAATTTCTTCTTCTCCCAGACTGTAGTGTATATAAATAAGTAATGGAGCAAAGTGATTTGCAGCCAGCCTGCCCATCACAGGGCTATGTCAGCACAGCGCCTCTTGTACAGATACATCTTATAGCATTCCAGTAGTTACAGATCATGCAGTATAAAGTAACCCTCGATCAGCAGAGCCGCCGAGCCGGGGAGGAGGTTGGGTTCTTGGCAGCACTTCTGAGTTTCCCCAAGGACGTCCTTTAATTAAAACATAATAGCTTCACTTATTAAAGTTCATCAACAGCAACAAATAGAGGAGGGCCGAGCCGAGCGGGAGGAAGCCCTGTTCCTCCCCTTTCAAGACTTTATACTAACTACAATTTTTTTAAACAAACAGCAAAAAAAAAGTGGAAAATACTTCAAAAACTCTTTTTTTTTGTAGATAAAAAATCCCTTATGAAAAATTTTAAATACCATATTTTGGAAGCAGGCTTGGACTGGCCCCCAGGGGAGCAGGGGGGGGGCCCCCTGGGGTGGGGGCCCCGGGCATAGTGGGCCCGGGTTTTGGGCCCAGGGTTTTCTTTCAGGGACAAAGGCAGAAAAAGAGGGTCATAGTGCAAGAGTCAGAAAACTGGAGGGTCGCCCCAAAAACCAAACCCACTGCGGAACGAAGAAAAAACTCCCTCACCACCCCAGTTTAAATCCAATCGCACCATCACAAAAAACATGAAAAACATGCTGCAAAGCAAATCAACACAACCAGATCAGCAGCTCTGCAGACGATAAGAGAAAAACACTGCATAAATGAATGACTCCATAGTGCATTGCTGCTAGATGAGGTATGTTTGAGGCTTTTATATTTCAACCAAAACTGTAGGAGCCCATCCATTGGAAACAAGTTAGCCTCAGCTCAGATGCTAACTCTTTGCTCTCTTGGTGCCTTTCCAGGTCTTACAACTTTGCAGAGTCCCTGGGTTCTGTCCATTCAGTCAGGCTGTTTTTAATCAGAACAAAGTATAGATGGGAACACAGCCCTGAAATTACAGATGCTGGGAGTATGAAGGTCTAGAGAATGGAGTTTAAAAGAGAAAAGGAGGTCAAAAGAGTAAGGAAAGGGGCTGGAGAGTGTGGAGGCCTGGAAAGTACGAAGACCTACAAAGTGTGGAGATTTGAAGAGTATGGAGGCCTGGAAAAAATTTTGAAACCGTAAGTATGGAGGCGGAGTGAAAGGCAACCTGGAAAGTATAAAAGGCCTAAAATAAAGAAATTTTTGGGGGTCTGGAAGTATGGAGGGAGAAGAAAAGAAGCCTGGAAACTATAGAGGTCTGGAGAGTATGGGGGTCTGGAAAGCATGGAGGTCTGGAAAGTATCAAAGCACGGAGAGTATGAAGGCTGGAAAGTATGGAGGTCTGAAGAGTATAGAGGTTTGGAGAATATGAAGGTCCAGAGAGTTTAGAGGTCTGGAGAATATAGAGGTCTGGAGAATATAGAACTCTGGAGAGTATGGAGGCCTGGAAAGTATGACCTGCAGTGTATGGGGAAGGTTTCCCGGAAAGTAAAGAGCCAAAAAGGAAAAACTAAAAATGGGGCCTGGAAATATAGAAAAGGAAAAAACTTTTCCCCAAGATAAAGTAGGAGATAGGAGGCTGGGAAGGGATGGAGGGCTGGGGAGCATGGAGGCCAAAAGGGAATAAGGCTTTAAAGTTGGAGACCTTGAAAGTATTTAGGACTAGAGCGCTTGGAGGTCTGAAAGTATGGAGGTCTGTAGAGTATGGAGGTCTGAAAAGTAAAAAAACACCCGCAAATATTGAGATTTGGAGAATTGACGAAGGAGTAATGAAGGCCGGAAAGTATGGAGGCGAAAAAAAAAAACTGGAAAGTAGGAAGTTTTGGAATTTTTTTGGGGGCTGGAAAGTAAGGGGTCAGGAACTATGAAGGGCTGGAAATAAAAGGGCTGGAAAATACCAGGAAAAAACTGAGGTTATAAAGGAAAAGCGGAACGGAAGAAAGGAGGCCGGGAACAAATGGGAAAAATTTAGGGAAGAGATAAAAAGGGGAAGAAGGAAGGAGGGGGGGAGGTGTGGAGTTATTATCCAAAAGAATGGAGGGTGGAAAATTTAAAAAATTAGGTTAAGTCTGAAAGTAAAGGGGGCCTGGAAAAAGGTTAAGGGCTGGGAGAATTGGGGGCTAGAAAAATGAGGACTGGGAATTTTTTGGGGTCTGGGGAAAAAAAGGGGGGCGGAATATGGGGGG
>JAODAL010064258.1:0-18819 GCA_025379985.1 Phyllomedusa bahiana
ACATAAATACTCATCCACATATCTTTCCAACAATGACTTAGATGCAAATGGGGAGGAATGTATAAACTTATTTTCAAACGACCACATGTATAAATTACCCAAACTAAGGCGTGGCTGGCGACCCCATAGAGGTCCCTTGTTGCTGTAAAAAGAATTTTTCACCAACCTGAAATAATTCTTTTTAGTATAATTTTTCCAAATAACGTCATAAGAAAAAATTAAATGTGCATTCGTGATGTAGGGTCTAATGTTAACACATCCTTCACTGCCTCATAGGCCTCCTCATATGGTATATTAGTGAATAAACTTTTTACATCCAGTGTGCACATCCAACTAGTCTCACTAGCATTTATGGATTGCAATACACCCAAAAATTGGGTTGTATACAATAGGCATTCTGTTTTTTCTTTAACAATTTTTGAAGGTATCCATCCACATATATCGCCAAAGGTTCCAATATGGAACCTATGCCCGAGACTATGGGCCTACAAGGTGGAGATTTGAGGTACTTATGGATCTTCGGGACAAAGTATATAAGGGGGACCCTCGACTTTTTTACTTTCAACATATTTCCCATCGAGGATGGAATAATCCCCGACAGGACTGCCTCATCTACTACTATGTTAACTTCCTTCTGAAATTCAAATGTAGGATCTTTCCTGAGCATTTTGTAAACCATCTGATCTTCTAATTGTGTGGCAGCTTCCTTCATGTAGTCAGTCCTGTCCATGACAACCGTTGCTCCCCCTTTATCGGCTTTCTTAATGATTAAGCAAAGAATAGTAGAGCATAAGTCAGCTATACGTACCTTCGGTAAGAAGACACACCCCAGAAACAATGCAGGAAGGTAAGTAATATGGCGAAACAACAGTAGCACGTCCACTTTTATGAATCCAACCCCAAAGTAAGCGTTTTTAAGGTGTGAAATCTTGGAGGAAGTTCATTCAGGAATGAATGCAGATGGGCCCTATGCTGCCAGTCTGAGAGGCATATGATCCAAAACGTTGGAATCCCTAGCACCCAAAGGTCTAAATGAGAGTTTCAATTTGAGGTGTTATTTATAATGCTAAACATAGGACCTGTATATAGGATTGTTTTTAGTATTGGTGCCGTATAGCCCACGTGACTGTGGGCGGGGTATTTAAACGTAGCGCAAGATGATGTGCGCATGCTTGAAAAAAGGAAGAAAGAGCTTCCAAACGTCGCATCACGCACGCACAACAGCGAGACTATCCGCTCTATGGAGTTCACAACAGAGAGACTGAGGACTCCAATAAGGAAGAAAATTACCTTATGCCGTCGCGGGAATTTATACAGCAAACCCGGTTTTTAAACGTTGTTCACATTGTTCATTGAGCTATTGCGTTTTCTTGTTGATATGGAATAGAAGTAAAGTTTTCTAATCTTTATGCCTTGAAGAATTTTTCATATTTGAAGTATTGCAAGAAGAGGTTTCTGGAGGGATTCCCCTTACCAAGGCTAATAACTGGTGGCTGTTAAAGAGTTAAAGCAGTATTTAAAGTTTGGGATTCACAAGTAAACGAAAGATACAGCTACTTCCTTCACACATCAGTCAGACTCTGCGTTGGTTCACATTCTCATCAGAGTATATTCATTGAAAAGTCCTGTCAGTTGTCACTTTGAATAGAAATGAGAATTATTAAACTAAGCTGAGAAACTAGCAAGGAAAACTAGGCATTATTACGCAGTCAATTTATATTATGATGAAGACCAGCTAATATCCAGAGTAACCAGCATGTGCAGCATGGACAGCAGCTAGACGGGCTGGGAGAAACCTAATAAAGCCCCAGGTATATGGAGCCATGCTGACTGCATCCCACAGAGTTTGTCCCACAGATTTTCAACTGGGTCCAAATGAGGGAGCCAGGGTAGTATATATGAGTCTTAGTCATGCTCTTCCAACCAATGTCAAACATTTTTAGCCATGTGACATGTCTTATTGTCTTGTTGGTTGATCCCATCCGCCCCTGGAAAGATCATTAGCATGTATGGGTGTAAGAGGTCTGCAAGGATGGATTCATGTCCAGATACTAGATAGATAGATAGATAGATAGATAGATAGATAGATAGATAGATAGATAGATAGATAGATAGATAGATCCCTATGGAGACTACTATGTTGGCCCTTTTATATTGGGGGATTTCCACTGCAAATATGTCAAACAAAAGGGAAAAAGTTATATTAATAGATCGTAAATGATACTTTGGTCTTTAATATTATGGAGTTATGTTCAATGATCTTTTTATTGTAATGTGCAGTGTTTTTTTAATAATATAATTCAATATGAGTGAAATATGAGACACAAATAATCCTGTATACTTCTCATTGACTTTCATTTATCCCCTTTAAGTGTATTCTGTTTTTGTTTCACTCCTGTGCTACAATTTGGATTCCACAGAACAAGAAAAGAAATGTGCTGTTGATAAGCTACTACTTTAAAATATCAGGCTCATTGTGGGATCAACTATCACGCCATCTTTTTAGAAACTGGATTCCACATAATCACATATGTTGAGATCTGTCAAGGGATATGTTGGTTTTTCAAAAAGGTTTCATTACACTGGTATCTTCCAAATAACAACATAGTGGGTTGTCATAATACAGCACAGCTGCTAAAAAATAACACAATTCTAACCACCCAAACTCCTCCTCTCCATATAAAGTCTTTTTAATAGTATTGTCAGGAAATATAATTTTATTTTATTTTTATAAAGGTTGTTTTATTTGTCTGAAACATCTGGCGATAGATGCCGGATAATACATGCCAGGCATAATACCACAAGAATGCACCATCTGTTTGTTTATATGGCAGGCAAAGCATAAGTACTAGGTTTTCTGAAGTTTCAGTTGAAAGATCTAGGGGGACATGTCAGAAAAGAGGCGCTTCCATGCCAGTTTTAAGGCACAATAAATGAGTGTATAATGCGCCTGAATAAATAAATCTGTCAAAAGTCTGGTGTGTGGTATGCCTTGCATAGCATATTTAATGTGCCTAGTTTAGGCATATAAAAAAAAAGGCGCATAACATATCATTGCTAGCATATTTGATGCGCCTACTTTAGGTGCATTCAAAAGTGTCATGCCTGGCATAAAATGCACCTAGTTTTGGTGTACGACAGTTAATTTATATAGACTATTCGGCGTCAACAGTTTTTTGGTGCAAAATACACCAAAAAAATGGTGCAGCCTTAATGGGACATGTCACCCCTAGTGTTTCATTAAAGGAGATATCCATTAAAAAATAAATCAAATCTTACATACAATTTGATTAATAATTTGCAAAGACAGAAAATGGACTGATATTTACCCACCCCTCCCCCACGCCGTATCTCCCTGCCAGTGATCTGCTTTTTTTCACTTCCAGGTTTTCGTACCAAAACACTCAGGCCATGAACCTCTCCTCAGTTTTGGGACAAGAACCCAGATGTCAAGAGGAGAGGATCATGAGGGAGCTCTGGAGCAGCAGTGGCCCCCAGTGTCATGTCATTTTTTATTTTGTGTTAAACCCCTTCAACTCTATAATTTATGTTAAAATATAGGTTTCCATTTATCTTGCAAAATACCTGTATTGAAAAAAAAAAAAATGACATGGCTTGGTGACTGCTTTAACTGCAAATTCTAGTAACTAAATTCTCATTCACTTGCATTCTATGTGCATAAAAAAACTCTGCATCTCTGTGTTTTGCATTATATTATTTAGATATTTTTCCTAAAAGGTTAGGTTACAATACCAAAGAAAGAAACATGGTATTCTCCAAAACCTTAGGTTTTATAAAGTTATTCTTCCGCAGATTATGGAGTTTCACAAAGGCAACGCTAGATAGAACATGGACTGAACTAAGAAGTTTTACTTTGAAACTAAGGTGGAATCGATCTATAACAATATGGCCTTTTACACATTGCCCTAATGGCTTTATAGATCTATCAAAGCCAGGGGTAGAGATATCATAGACACAGCCAAGGTTATTACTGGAGTACTCATGAGTGAAATGGGTAACATTGGGTTAGCCAATTCTTCCTCATGGGTAACGTGAACCTGTTTATCATTGACTAAGATTACAAAAATCCATTAATTAAAACATAACCTTTAATAAAAAAAAATCAAAATTCCTTATTACCCAATTAAATAGACACATCTGAAAGTGGTCCAGTTTTAGATGCTGAGATACATTTATACATAGGTATTCCTATATTACATATATGATTCCACTATAATGATGATCACTCACGGCTTTTAAGGTCTTCATCTGGGTCATAAGATAATCTTCCAACTTGTCATTCCCACAGTCCAATGTATTTTTTCTGGAAGAGCCAATAAGAGGGACTTGCAGGGTGCTTTGAGGTACCATACTCTCAGCACAAACACCCCTATTAAACCCTCCAGAAATAACAGGTCAATCGCTCGAAAGGGGCTGCCCCGTAAAAAATGAAGAACTTGCCCTATTAAGACCTATATTCCCCTACTGGTTCCTCTAGTACCTCCACAATCAGTGAAGCTATCCAGTTAGTGGCAAATTAGATATAGAATCATAAACTAACAAAAAATTACCCAATGTATTTCCCCCCTGCGTATCCAAGGGTTCCTCAGGGGACATAATCTGGAGCAAATCACAAGGATGATATACAAAATTCTAGATGATGTTCGAGCTCCAAGATTGCTTCCCGAGCGAACCTGCATGAGGTTCCGTTGCCAAAGAGGTCTCTTTCTTAAAGGGGTTTTGCCAGGACGTGAGTTACTTACCTCCTTATCAGCACAGAGTAGAATATAAACAAATCATGCTGAGTCATGAACGCTACAGGGGTGAGAGGGAGGGGGTGAGCAAGGAGTGAGGAATAAGGGAGCGTCTCAAAACTTAACTCAAATAATAACATTACAACAGTGGATTATCTATACAGCAGACACAGGCTCATACACTGCACTTTCTTCCCAGTCCCTTGAAAGCTCATTTATTTTCCCTGTCATCAGACAAGAAGTGTTTCACGCAAGCGCAGCCAGATCAGCTCCTGTGAGCTGTCCTGGTTGTGTCTTATGCAAACTTTCAGGTAACTAAGGGAGACTTAGAATTGCTGTAGCTCTCAGAGGCTTCACTTTTTGTAATCACATATATTTAGAAAAGTGATTAAATACCCATTTTGGAGGATCCCACGTCAACATTACATTGTGGCAAAACCCCTTTAACAATCAATTATAAAAGGAGAGAAAGTAAAGCAAAGAAGCTCAAGGTCCACAAATCCTTTTTGATAGTGATGGGTGGGAGGATCAACAAGCACCAGACTTTTTACAGGCCTGGCATAGCAGCATTAACCAGGTTCCCTGTGGCTGAGTTTGTTAGTAGATGCAACAGAGTGTGGGATTGCTCTGTGGGTTTTTAGGATTATCGATTGTTAGAACTATAAAATGTGCAGGTTTAGACAATGGAGGATAAACAGTGGATCCTTATTTTGACCCCCCAATGTTTTGAATTGTTTAACTGTGGTTTCTTAATTGTAATGTAACAAAGTTTGATCATTTGTGAATCTGCAAATCATTAAACAAGTAAATCTTTACTATAGGTAAGAATACTAAGTTATCAATGTGCACAAAAGCAAATGATAAATTCAGCCCTCTATTTACAAGTAAAGGAAAGATACAGCCACTTCCTTCACACATCAGCCAGACTCTGTGCTGGTTCACATTCTCATCAGAATATATTTAGCTTCGTGGAAAAGTCCTGTCAGTTGTAATATTGAATAGAAATGAGCATTATTAAACTAAACTGAGAATCAAGCGAGGAAAACTACGCAACAATAACAGTCGAGTTACATTATTATAAAGACCAGCTAATATCCAGAATAAACAGCAGGTGCAGCATGGACAGCAACTAGACAGGCTAGGATTGACCCAATAAGGTCCTGGGTATATGGAGCCATACTGATTGCATCCCACAGCTGCTGGAGTGTTTGTGCTGGGGAAAATCCATAGAGCCAACACCACCATAGAGTTTGTCACACAAATGCTCAACTGGGTTCACATTAGGGGGACAGGGTAGCTCTTGAAAGTCTTAGACATGTTCTTCCAACCAATGTCAGCCATTTCCAGCCATGTGACATGTCACATTGTCGTCTTGGATGATCTTATCTGCCCCAGGAAAGACAATCAGCATGAATGGGTGTAAGTGGTCTGCAATTATGGATTTATGCCCAAATTGGGTTACAGTACCTTCCACATAAATATGCCCCAGAGAACTAAAAGAAAAATCCCCAAACAGAACTACCAGCTTTAGTTCTTCTAGCAGTGGTTGCAGGGTGTTTGATTTGTTGTTTCTCACCTGACATGTCAATGTCCAAGCATTTGATGAAGCAGCAAAAGTGACTCAGCGGAGAAAGCAACCCTCTGTCAACCAGTAGAGGTCCAATTCTGAATCTACTATGAAAACCGAAGCCTTTTCTACTGATGCAATTTCGAAAGCAGATATAAAATGACATCCGTGTGCTTTGCAGTCCCATATGCAGTAGGGTTTGTCAAGCTGCTGTTTTAGACATGTCTGTTAGCCTCTGGGTTACATTGGTGGCGAGCTGCCCACGTACTTTTTGGGCCACCCTTTAACATTTTCATAACACTTCCCGCCATACAATGCCACTTGCTTTTTTCCAAAAATGCTGCCATTTGGCCTTGCATGATATACTTTAACCACAGCAGCATGTGAACAGTTCACAAAGCACACAGTTTTAGCAATACTGCCACCCTTGGCCCCAAAGCCAATTATCTCTTTTTTGCAGTTCTGATACTTTTTACCCCCTTTTTAAATGAACTTAAAGGGGATATGAGTCAAAAAAACAATATACCCCTTTACAACCATCAAACAAGATCACAACACATGACTTCCTTCATAAGCTACACACTGCTGTAAATAGCATATGTGTGACCAAGCAACTTGAACTTAAAAATTTAATTTTTGCTAAAAATTCATGTCACATTACAAAAACATAATCCAACCAATAAAAACACAGTCAATGTTCATGTTTTTGTTGAGCAATTAATAAAAAGTTTTCAGTCAGGGAAAAAAGTAAGTGACTGTGAAATGTATGTTAGGCAAGCTTACACCACACTGGTTGGCAATCTTATGATGCGTTCTTATTCTCTTTCTTTTTTGGTTAGGTTGGGGTTTGACTGCTTATTATGGATTATTTTTGTATATTACAAATTTGCTTACTTTTTTACATTATGAGCCTTATATATGAAAACGTCAGCAATAAACTTTTTTTTGTTCCCCAAACAACCCAAAATTAGCTTTATTTTCCAAGCACTATAGAAAATCAAACAACGCGCTTATTTTACTAGGGGAACAAAGAAAGTCTTACTCTAACAGTTTTCATACAAAGGGCCTATTTTTTCTGACCATTTAAATAATTTATAATTTGAAAATCAATTTTTTATGGCAAACTTTTTTTTTTGAATAAAAAGGGGAATACATTTTAAATTTTGTGTCCAAGTGTATCACAAAAAATTTTTGTAATTTCCAATGTCCTTTCCCTACTCCCACCCTTTGAGGTAACCAGAAATTCAGGCCCTAAGCTAAAAAGAAAAAAGCTGGCAGGGGCATGACCTAAACAGAGATGCCTTGTATCTCAGAAAAAATTATGAATTGAGACACAATTCAAAAAAGGAAGAAAACTGTTCGAAATTCCTCCAAAATGTTGTGACCATTTTTATTGAAACGCGAAAAATTTTAGAGATGTAATTACTGCCAAGGAGACACGGGTTTATTGAATCCAAAGTTCACGGATGTTTTCTCCCTTCACTGTGTATTTTTACTCAAAGGGCCACATGTATGAAAACTGTCTAGGTCTAAAACTCACTTTTTTTTCCCATAGCAACCAAGCGCCTCCATTTTGTTCAGGCACTATATGAAATTAAAGGGGCGCTCTGATTGGTTGCTATGGCCAATAAAGTAAGTTTTAGACATACAGTTTTCATACATGTGGCCCAAAGTGTTTAATAAAAGAAATGAACATTACCACTTTTGATGTTGTTATTAGTTCAGTTGTATTACATTATTGTGACTTGGATAACAATCAACAAAATATCCAAATAAGTCCAACAGGCTTACCTTGTATTGTAAATGTATGAATGAGTTTAAATAAGCATCCTCTACATCTAAAGTTTTCTAGGGTACCCGTAACATGATTCCAAAGAATTTCAGGTTCCCAAGGAATGATGGTTGCAAAAAAGTGTTCTAAAAAAAACTTTAAAATTCAGGAACTAAAAAAAAAGGGAAAATCTTTACAAACTTGGGATGAAGATTTTGTCTTAGGAAATGCAGAAGGGTATTATTGGTCAACATTGGGCAAAATGGAAAATGAAAATGTATAGAAATGGCAAATCTTCTCAAGTTGTACATCCTCTGCATCTACAAGGCAGGTACTTTACAGTAGTGTCCAAATTGTAATGAAACACAGTTGATATAGAAGTACATTTATGAAGACTGAAGTACCACTTAAGAATTTCATTACCCTGCAGGGTATTTTTTAACATGTAACAGTAGTAAATAATGTCAGGCCAAATGTCCCTTATAGCTAAGCTATCTCTTGCCATTGGTTGACCAGTATCGAGTAAGCAATAATAATTTCATGCTAATAAAGTGGAAAAAAAATTTAAAATATCTCACATCAGCTGTTTTTTGTCAATTATTAGACACATATTTTTCTTAATTGTAATCCTAACACTTTATATGACAGAAAATATCAAGAAAATAGTAAAATATAGTATCATTATCGCTTGTGTTATATTACTAATTAGCTCAATTCTTGATCAAAAAAAATGAAGCTCTAAAAGCTCACAAGATAAGATACTATAATTATCCAATGTGCTTACATTTGTCAAAGCTTTAATCAAAATAGTGCAATGCTCCCCTTTCTAATCTGGCTGTTTAAAACAAAAGGAAAAGAGATGCGACAGCCCCCAGAAAGAGTATGTTGGATTTCCAAGCGAAACCTATTTAAAAGTTTTCAATTTTAAGATGATGGATCAACTTACCAAGTAAATTGAATTTTCTGTTTGTACATATTGCATTCTTATTTTTTTGCAATTTTTTTAAGGTAGCATGCTTTATGAGCTTTAATACTAACATATGAACAGCAGTGCCGGATATTAGCTTTCTAGCAAGAAAAATGGCATAAAACTCATTGCTCTATGGGATTCCCGTTTTTTGCTGGGTTTTTACAGCGTCACTCGCACAATGAAAAGGGGGTAAGGGCATCCCACCAACATGCAATGATAAACTTGGTTTTTGCGTTCAGTTTATTATAGAGGTGCTATCTTTCATTGTATGGGTGGATTGACATGTGGTTGATTTTGTTTTAGAAAATTTTACAAAGTTCCCAAAACGTATTACTCCCTAAATCAATGTTTACTGTCAAAACAACCCTATTTACACAAATGGAATTAAACTATCTGCAGTAAAATCAGCTGCATATGTAACTACCCTTATTCTTACCTCTGGTAATAATGAGAATGATGTAGATCCAACCTACAGTTACACTCACCCTTTTTAAAAGAAAACCCTAAATGGGACGCCCGACCATTTACGCTGCATAAAGGGCCTCAAAAAAAAAGACAAAACTTTTTCCGGAATGCTAAAATTCCCGGTTGATGTTTGCTACAGTGCGAAAAAAAACACAAAAAATTAAATAAAAAATAAAAATGATAGTTTCCGTTAATTTTTAATGGGGCTGTCAGGCAAAAAACAAAAATAAAGAACACTTAGATGGCCTACCTTTAGTAGATGGCTTCCCTCAATCTTAATTCATCTTCATGTGATAGTATCTGTACTAATTTGAGATTTCCTGTGCAGCTTGTAGCCTCCCTACTTTAAAACTGAGCAGCAGCATTTACTGTTTTAAAGGTGTTTTCCTTTGTCCTACAGAACTAAAAGCCCAGGATCCTTTTTGATATTATTTGTTTATTTTCCACCTTTGCAGCCTCAGTCTCATTGAATGTTTTCTGTTTCCCACCTCATGTAGAAAGCCTTATGAAGTAGGACCAAAGGGGTTGGGGCTTCAACGATTGTCCTGAAAACCCACACACCTTTTATCATATGATTTCCTAGGCTTAACACAGATCAACTTCTTATGATGTAGAACTGCAGGAAGCCCATTGAAAATGTATTGAACTTACATTTAAAAGTGTCTAACTATGGGAATGGTATTATTTAGGAAATATTTTTCTTTGCCACTGGACAAGCCCTTTTATTCTCTCTCTAGATCACTTTTGGCAAACATAAACCTACTGGAACAGAAATATGTCTGTCTCCTTCTATTATTTGTCAATGATAACTAAAATACAAATACAAAGGGCCTGCAATAAGGGACACTCAATATAGCATATCATTGTAATTCATAATTTCTTCACACTTTACCGATATCAAACTTGGGTTTTGACATGACTTACATTTATGATAAGTACACTATTTCTCTTATATTGTTTATGTGAATTTTTTTTTTTATCAATGTTTAGTCACAAGTTTTTCTGCATGGAGCCATCAATCTTCTATCCTTCTATTTTCCTCACAGTTCACTTTCTCTGCAATGGAGGTGACATATTTATTGGCAGGTAGCAATTTAAATGAAAAATGGAAAATCATTGTCAGTCATATAACCTTTCCCATGCAGGTCCTTTCTCAATGTTAAAAAAAGGAGCACATATATTTATTTTTATTTCCTATGTAACCTCTGAATCATGCTGTGCAGTGGATGCAACAGCAGCATCAACACCTTTTCCCGAAGAGCACTGGATTACAGTTCTCATCACCTTTTGCTTATGCATACCTCTACAGCCTGGAGGAGGTCTAGAGGAAAAGAGTGGCTAAACGTGGACATGGGAGAATGGGGTATACTGAAAAGATACATAAGGGCTTATGGCTTGGAAACATTGAGTCAGTCTGTCCACTGAATAATGAAGAAATTCCTAATAAAGGGATGAAGAAAAGCTCATCACTAAGAAGTATAATAGAGTAAATAATCAGAGAACTAAGGGTATGAAAACTGTCTAGGTCTAAGACTTTCTTTGTTGCCCATAGCAACCAATTATAGTACCCTTTTATTTTTTCAGAGCACTATATGACATGAAAGAGGAACTCTGATTAGTTACTATGGGCAACAAAGACAGTCTTAGACCTAGACAGTTTTTATACATGTCCCCTAGAGTTATGACTTTTTAACCATTTTGAAAATTGTAAGTATTCTGACGTTGCATTTGATGAACTTTTGCCTGTATGTTAGTTTTCTGGTGTTCTTTTGTTATTTTCATTGAAAAACTTTCTGCACCCATTGTAATTTCACTTTTGCCCTATAGGGAAATTAAAAATCATAGTACTTCATTATGTAAAACCTACATACAAAACCTATAAATATGAAATATATCTGTTTAAAACATTCAACTACAACTACCATAATGTGAAATTGAGAAAAAAGTTTCTGCATCTGTAGCTATATTTTATTCGGGTGAAGTATAAAAATTGATAACTGTACAAAGCCTTTATTTTCAAATGAAAATAACACACAATAAATGACCAAAAAGGAATTAAATTTGTGAATTACTGTTTATGAATTTGCTGTTATGATATTTGTCAATTTTGTTAGTTTTGTAAAGCTCGGCAACCACATTTGATAGAGGAACATCACGCAGCGATGGTACCTTTATCCAGTTTTTATAAAAACATTTTAAAGGGAACCTGTCACATAGATTATGCCCCCCTTGCTGATGACAGCCTAGGATAGTGACAGACATGCTGTTTCCAGCGCTGTGCCCCTTATTCTGTAAGATGATGTAGTTTTAGAGCATTTAATGCTCAAATCTTATTCATGTGCAGGTGATAGTCCTGCCCACCAAAGGCTATCCCCACCCACTGACAGTTATTAACTTGTTTATAAGTAATAGTTTTAATAGTTGAAGTGGGCTAGGCTAGCCTCAGGTGGGCAGGATATTAAAAAAACGGACTCTTTGTTTGACTCTTTTTCTGGCTGAAAACTGCAGATTTGAGTACTAAATACACAAAAACTACAGCATCTTACAGAATAAGGGATACAGCGCTGGAAACAGCATGGCTGTCACTAGCTTGTGCTGTCCTCAGCATGTGGGGCAAAAACTACGTGACGGGTTCTCTTTAAAGCCTTAGGACACTTTAGTTTGTAAATACCCCTAAATAGCTCATTGTATTTGTCCTTTGAATTGTGCTGCTTTGAGAACCATACATTTGCCCATATATTAGTAATGAAGTCACAAGTAGATTTAAGCAATTGTGGAAGAGGGAAAAAAACGATCACTGCAAAGGTTGCCCGTGAATTGCAGTTTACGCCATTTCTATTGAGTCCATTTTTCTCCATATGGTAGAAATTACATGCTTCACATTATTCAAAGAGATATAAATATTTTTTCTATTTTCTTTATGTTATATACAGTATATTTAATTTATACATAAATATTACATATATTTATTATATTTTTCATATTAACAGGTTTTTTAATGCTTTCATTAAGTACTATGATTTTTCATTTAGCTATAGGACAAAATAAAAACCCCCAAAGGGTAGGGGGGTTTTTCATTAAAAATAAACAAAGAACACCAGAAAACTAATATCTATCAAAAGTTCATCAAATGTAACATTGGGATAATTAAAATTTTCAAAAAGGTTAAAAAGTCATAACCTTTGTCCCCCTAAATGTCACTTTGGTACAGGAACAGAACAGGGATATACGGATGTTGAGATGGTACTTATGTGAATATAATAAATTTTAAAGCTAGTCCCCTATACTATACACACAGCATGTGTTCAGTTTTTATTGATTGTACATAGTAGCATGGAATTCTATTTTGATAATGCCATTCAGTGAATAATGATTAAGTATTAAAGTATTTAAAGATCATGATGGGAGGAATGAAAAATATCAATTAGGTGGTAGGCGGAAAATAAGAAAAAAAACATGCTCAGTATGTGACAAAATACCCAAAAATGGTCCTAGAAATGGTGTTTAATGATTTGGTTGAATCCAGATATAGACAATGAAACATAAGGCAATAAACAAATAAACTGTCACGTCAAGGGAGGTGCAGGGAGCCCTAACTGGAACCCAGCCCACTATCCCTGCCTACTTGACGTGCTGCCCTAGGCAGCAGACGGCAACTGGGCGACAGCCCCCTGCGCTCCCTAAAGTGCTGGGGCCGTCAGAAGGAAGAATAGTCAAACAGTCCAGGTCAATTATCAAATAGGAAGCCAAAGCCACAAATCAGAACCAGAGAAATAAACGTAAACAAGCCGAGGTCAAAAGCCAAACGAAGCAAAGCACAAAAATCAGGAGACAACCGTATCAGGAGAACAAGCCAAGGTCAGGTATACGGGTTAGCAAAAAAAACAACACAAAGAACCAAACCAAAAGGGTTTCCAGGAATATCACGGGCCATGCAGTCAGCTTTCAGGGAGTTTAAATGGGATTCCTGGATACCGCCCCTGCAGCTGATTGGAGCGGCCTCCGGGTCCTCCCATTGGCGGGGTGCCCCTCGCCCCCTTCAGAGTGGCTGGGCCCCTGTCACTCACAGAGCTGTCAGCAGCAAGTGTATCAGGGAGGGAGTGCACATCAGCTGTTGCAGCCTGTCTGCATCTGAGCACAGCTTAGCCCTGAAAATACCCCCACTTTTTAGGAGGGCCACGGGACCCTTTCCCCCTGGTCTGGGTTCTAATCCCCCTCTATGCGAACTGGAGAAGGAGGCCTACAGGGGGGAGTCACAGGCTGATTAAAACCTCTACGAAGTGCACGCGGGACACGTTATGTATACAAGAGAAGAGGAAATTTTTCAGCCGATAAGCCAACCGGGTTAATCACCTCCTAAACCCAACATACGGAAGTTCAGGTACAGGGGGAGGGCATAGTTCACCAGGAGGACGATTCTGGGAACCTTAGCCCGAACATCGACTTCACAAGATGCCGCATAGCTTCAACGCTGGCACCACCCTTCCAGATAGAACATAAGCCTCCCAAAATCAGTATTGCCCAGCATGGTAAGGAGACATCTGTCAACACACCGTTGTCCCCACCTGACTAATTTCCCTGAAATTCCGTCAAACATTGGATTATGTTTCTGAAGTCGGGGCAGCACCAAACACCACATCAGCGGGCAGCCCCTCCTTTAAACGAATAGAATACACTTTTCAATATGTATGGATCCGACCACCATCTCCAACTCAGGGTACAATATTGAAATTGCGCCCGAGCTAATGGAGTGGAGTCAATAGCCACAGCCCGCAGCAAGTCAGATAGCGGTCTACAAGGTGGCCCGGGACGTTTGGCTAAAGATGCATAAAAAAAATTAGAAGCTGATCCAGAATCCACACACGCACTCCCAGAACCGGACAGCGACAAGTAGAAATCTTAACTGGTAGCAGCAACTTATTAGATACAATAGGAAATTTCCTGCTCGCCTAGGTGATCCTCCTGCTGACCACCTAGGCGTTGGAGTTCTTCCGACCTGGTCTTCCGTTTGGAGCATTCCCAAATTCTGTGTTCATCTTCTCCACAGTAGAAGCACAACCCCTGGATGCGGCGAGTAGTCCTATGGTCACTAGCCGCAGTGACAGAAAAAAACCCCTACTTGCATGGGCTCCTCTGGGTTTACGTCGGAAACAAAGGGTCTAAGGTGGTGACCATGGGGTGGACCACCGGGGGGGGGGGGACTTTTCTGGCCGTCTCTCCCTAAAACGTCTGTCCAGACGTTTGGCCAGTGGCCAGTACCATGGCCTCATCTAAAGTCCAGGGGTAGGGTAAGCCACAAATAAATCCTTCACATGGTCAGCTGACCCTAATCTAAACTGGCATTGAAGCTGCGTCGTTCCACCAGATGGAACGCACCAGCGACGATATTCGGGGCAAAACTCCTCCACAGTCCCTTCTACCCTGCCTCAAGGTGGTCAGCTGAGCCTCAGCCACAGCTTCCCTATCTGGGTCATTAAAGAGTATCCCTAAAGCGGCAAAGAACCTGTCCCCAGAAAAACAGTTCAGGTGAGTCATGCGGTAACGAAAATGCCCACTCCTGGGGGGGACCCTGCAGAGGACATAACAATTCCCACCCTTTTGTACCCAATCCCTGAGGTAAGTGGGGGGAGCCTGAAATTATAGGCGACAACCCTCTCTAAATGCCACAAAGGCCCTCCTGTTATCTGCAAACCTGTCAGGCAACTGGATTTGGGGTTCCACAGGAGGGAAGGTAATGCACGGTACCCTCTGACTTGGGGTAGCCTCCTGTTGTTCTAACCCTCAGTGCCAATCCTGGACTAGCTGGGTTAAGCCCTGCATCTGCTCTACCAGAAACTGTCATGGGGTCCATAGTGAGGGTAGAGCAGTAACGGTTTCGGCCTGTGATAATGTCACGTCAAGGGAGGTGCAGTGAGCCCTAACTGGAACAACAACACAAAGAACCAGAACCACAAGGTAGCCAGGAATATCACAGGCGCAGCAGTCAGCTTTCAGGGAGTTTAAATGGGATTCCTGGATACCGCCCGTGCAGCAGATTGGAGCTGCCTCCGGGTCCTCCCATTGGCTGGTGCACTCGCCCCCTGTCAGGAGTGGCTGGGCCCCTGCCACTCACAGAGCTGTCAGCAGCAAGTGTATCAGGGAGGGAGCGCACATCAGCTGTTGCAGCCTGTCTGCAGTCTTAGCCCTGACATAAACTAGTAAAAATGTAAAGTATACAGAGCAGGAAAAATGCCACACCACCAACACCTGATGCATATTTCATCTCAGCTTCATCAGGGGTGATTTTTTCTTACTGTCTAGCTTCCACCTTTACTTTATTTTTCATTCCTACAATCATGTTTTTAACATAAATATTGATTTTTATACTGTTTAATAATACTATTTTTTTAGTACAGGTATTTTGGGGAATTTCCTGTTTTTTTGGTTTTTACATTTTATTTTTTTTAACGGCACAAAAATAAAATTTTCAAAGTTAAGGCGAAATTTTAATTATTTCAGGTTGAAAATTTTTAGATTATGAAGTAAGTTTCCCCTTTTAAAAAATAAATAAATAAAACATTTTACTTTTTATTATTCATTTTTTTTGTTTTGGGGCGATTTGGGGTTGGCTATCGAGAACGATCGATAGTCGATAAATCGGCCCCCTATCCCAAAAGGGTTTTTTGTTTGGTTTTGCATCGATTTTGAAACGATTTTTCCCCCCCTTTAAATCTACGGGGAGAGCCAAAAACACCTTCATTTTTTACACCCAAAAAAAGGCTGGAGAAGGGTTTAAATTAACTTTCCCCAACAGTCAAATGGAAAACGTTTCTACATCTTTTGGAAAAACACTTAAAGGTTTTTAAAATTTACCCGAAAAAAAGTCACAAACCCCTTCACTATCCCCGTCTTGTACCACATCAAAAGACCCCCTTTAAACCTGCAAACCCCCACAAATTAAAATTTTTCCAGAAGGCCGTAAAATTTGGAAAACCCTCAAGTTTTCTTAAACGGGCATTGAAAAATCCCCCGTCCGGGAAAGCACATGAGCCCGAAACCTTCCCTGACCCCCCCCATTTAAAAAGTGGGCCCGGAAAAAAGGGGTCTTTCAACCACCAAATTTTTGTTGAACTGGACATTGAAATAAACTGTCCCCCGTGCCCAGCATGAACCCAGGCCGGATTACAGTGGGGTTGTTTAGAGCCCCAAACTGGCGTCCGTCATCTATTAAAAACGCAGGTTAAAATTCCTGATGACGGGAGCAACAAAAACTGCTGTCCCCTGCTAAGCCCGGGGGTCGGGAAAAAGGGAAATGGGAGAACTCCACCCTTTCCTTTAGTAACAAGTCAAACCTGGGTAAACCCCTTTCCCCTCCGTAGGAAATGGGACCAATTTTAGCTTCACTTGGAAAAACTTTTGGGGTTAAACCCGGCTCCTTTACAAACCCCGGGGCCCTTTTGCTTGGCATTTTTTTTTTCTCATTTTACTCAACGTGCCCCGGAGGAAAAATTTTTCTCCCGTACCTTTTTTTCTGTCCGTGCTCCATACTCCAAAGTCCTCTAAAAAAACCTACAAAACTGGTCCAAATTTTTTTCCCGGGAAACCTCCCTTTTAAAAAATTCAAAGGAATTTTTTTTTTCCAGCCCATTTTGGAATTCAAATTTTTTTAGTATTTTCCCCAAAAACCCTAGAAAAACAAAATTTTTTTAAAAAATGGAATTTTGGGAAATCCCCCATTCTTTGAATTTGCTTTTTTTAATGTATTAGAAGGGGAAATAAGGGGGGTTAATTTTGCTTATTTAAAAAAACTTATTGACAAAAACAAGGTGGGTTTTGGCCCCAAAGGGTCCCATTTAAAATTGGCCAACCTTTTTTCCTGGATTCCTTTGGGGCAGGGACCAACAAACCCTTTAGAGGCCCAAAACCCAACAATTAAAATTTTAGAAACAAATTGGGCTGGGTTTGAAAAAACCCCAATTTTTTACAATAGGAAAACCCTTTATTTAAATTTGGGGTGCATTTCACCCCAAAAATGCCCCCAAAAAAAAAAAGCATTGGGCCCTTTGAACCCCCCCTTTGGACAATTGTGAAGAAAAAAAGTCTGTTTTGAAACAACCTTTTTTTTTGAAAAGGACCTGTAGTAAAAGCTGCCCCTGTTACAGCAAAAATGGGCCCCCCAAAAAAATTTAAAGCATTTAACCTTTAGCCACTTTGGAAAAATTGTGAAGAAAAAATGTCTGTTTTGAAAAAAACATTTTTTAGAATAGGGGCCTGTAAGTAAAACTGCATGTCACAGCAAAATGCCCCCCAAAAAAAATTTAAAAAATGACCCCCTGAGCCACTTTTGCCCAAATTTTGAAGAACAAATGTCCCATTAAAAAAACCAAAATTTTTAGAAAAGGGCCTGTATATTTCTGCATTTTAAAGCAAAAAGCCCCCCCAAAAATTCAAAGCATGACCCTTTAGGGACTTTGGTCAATTGTGGAAGAACAAATTTTCCCCGTTTTTGAAAACAACATTTTTTTTTTTAATAGGACCTTTTGTATTGCGGGGATTTTTTAAAACAGTAAGACCCCCAAAAAATTATAAAAAAGAAATTTTTCAAACCCCTGTTAAAAAATTGTAGGGAGAAATCCCCCTTTGAACCACATTTCTGTCCAAAGGGCCATGATTTTTTGCCCTATCCCCACAGCTTTCATTTACCCCAAAAAATTATAAAAAAATGACTTTTCAGCCACTATTTTAAAAAATTTTGAGGGAAAATGCCACTTAGAAAACCCCCCATTTCTGTTTTCTAAGGGGACCATAATTAAAGCTGTATTCCCCAAACCAAAATGACCTCAAAAAACCCTTACAATGCGAAATCTTTCTTAAAAATAAAGTGGGGTAAAAAGGGGAAAACGGGTTTTTCATGAAAAACTTTTCTGTCCTTTTTTTCAGTCCCCCTCACACAAAAGGGGAATAAAAAAGGAAAAAGAAAAAAAAATTGCGTAAAGAAATGAACATTTTTTTAAAAAAAGTTTTCCCAAAAGGACCATTTCTGTTTTAAAAGGGAAAAGGGGGAAGTTTGACCCAACTAATCGGGACCTCGCAATTTTTGGGGCCCCAACATCATCAAGATCCATGCCTGATTCATCTTTAAAGAAAGTTTAAACCCATCCCCCATTTTCTTGGAAAGCCCCGGGTTTCGTTTTGGGCTGTAAAGAACACCTCCACTTGGGTATTTGGGCCGCTCCCAAAATGAAACCCGGCTGCTGGGGAGGGCAACACCCTATTCTAACGAGCCCAAAAATCGGGGGGCCCTTTTGTCCAT
>JAODAL010064259.1:0-18819 GCA_025379985.1 Phyllomedusa bahiana
GAGGATTAGATGTGAATTGATGAATGTTACTATTCTTTCCCTTGACTCATTGAATATTTTAAAACTTTAGTGGAGCAAACGTGGCATGTAAGTCTCTCCACAGACTTTCATGCTGCTTCTTCATAACCAGGAGCATTACCCCTTATGTGCTTGGTAATTTAAGACTCTCCCTCCCTCATTTGGATGGACCTGTGCCAAGGTCAAATAACATTTTCTAGAATTGTTTAACAATAACCACATTGCAATAACCCATACAGGTGCTTTCATGTCACTTTATAATATTTGAGAAAAAACTGTAGGAAACGTTAATTTTTCCATAAAGCACTTATAAAACATTACATTTAAAAAGCCAGTAAGATGAGGGTACACTTATATTTATTTTGTTACAATATTGTCATGGCGCACGTTTCCGTCGTGGAGCAGCAAGGCATGGCAGGGGTTAATCCCTCTGGTCAGTCGACACACCAAGGGAGATGAGCTTAGGAATGACAGCTCGGCTTCTAATCAGGTCAGAGGGTGTGTCGCACTAGCCAATAGGAGGGCTCGGAGGCTGCACCAATCATCTGCTGGGGCGGGCTCCGGGCTCCTCATTTAAACTCTCTCATTTCTCCCAGTTGTTGGCTGAGAAGGTTATCCCTTTTGCTTCTCATTTATTCCAGTTTCTGCTTCTTTACTCCTGTGCTCCTGACTTCGGCTTGCTCCTCGACTACGTTTTTGTCCTCCGTTTTTGTACTGCGTGACCTCCTGTGTTTCTGACCCTTGTCTTGTTTATCGGTATTCTCCTGGTTTCTGATTCGTGGCTTTGGCGTACCCGTACCGTTATCGACCCAGACTGTCTGACTCTGCGTTCCCCTGATGGCCCTGCACGTAGTAGTGTAGGGACTGTTGTCCAGTTGGGGTTTGCCATCTAGGGCAGCACGCCAAGTAGGCAGGGACAGTGGGCTGGGTGGCAGTCAGGGCCCACTGCACCTCCTCTGACGTGACAAATATTTTATGGTATTTACTTGTTAAATATAATTTGTTATATTTTTGTTAGTATAAATCATACAAATTGTTTTATGTGAATCTTTGAATACTTTAACATGTTTCCTGGGAAAGAATATTTTAAGATATTGGACAGTCTGCTGTTAAAACATTCCATAGTCTAGGCAAAAACAGATAAGGCGTCTTCTAAAAATATCCATAAACTGGAAAAAAGCCATTACCTTTAAAAATAAATGAAAATGTCACATAGTCTTAATTATGCTCCTGGCCCTTTGACTGATGAGCAATATAAAAATATGAATAATAATACTAAGCAGTTGTTACACGGAATATATGCTTCCTTCTCAGCTGATCCTAAAATTTGATGCTGATTAATGTATTTTGTATATTTTTATAGTTAGAGCTCTGTTTTCCTGATGCCAGCTGCCTCGTGCTGCCACTGGGGATGCTAAAAAACATACTCCATACATTGGATTCAAGAATAAAAGAGTCCACAGAAAGCTCCTTAAAGGGGTTTTGCCACGATGTAATGTTGACGTGGGATCCTCCAAAATGGGTATTTAATCACTTTTCTAAATATATGTGATGACAAAAACTGCAGTCTGAGAGAGCTACAGGCTGCCTTACCTGCCTTTAGTTACTTCAAAGCTTCTATTAGATACGACCTGACAAGAGCTGCTGGAAGGGCTTGCGCAGAGAAAGCTTCTTATCTGATCAGACTGAGCTGCAGAAGCTTTCAAGGCACCGGGTAGTAATATGTTGTTTTTTGTATAAAGAAGCCACTAGTTGTAGTGTGATTATCTGAGTAGATCCCTGTTTTATCTGATGACAGAGAACATGAAGAAGCTTTCAAGCTGCTGTGAAGAAAAGGTGTTGTCTTTTGTATACAGAATCCACTAGTTGCAGTTTCATTATTTGAGTAAGCATTTCACACGATCCCTTATGCAGCTCTGTGCTCTGGCTGTCTGTCTCTCTCTCTCAGTTCTGTGGCTTGTTTACATTTTCTTCTTAGCAGATAAGGCACTTCCTGGCAAAACCCCTTTAACTCTCCCTTGAGGCATCTGGAAGCAACCAGTGTTCATATACATTTATATAGGAGATTAAGATTCTGTGTAACGGATGCGGCGCACATACAGCAAACGTTGGAGCGCCGACCGCTGACATCCAGGTGAGGATCCACTGTGGTCACCGCAGGCGAGCTGGTATATGGAGAACCACACCAGGGATCGGAGTCTATGGGGCCCCTGGTCTTCACCGGAGCCCGCCGCAAAGCGGGACGCACTTAGCTGAGGGGACCCTCAGGTCGCTACCGCTGACATGGCTACCTGCGGGGACAGCCGAGGTGCGGGACAGGAACACAGGCGGTGGTAGACAGGAACATAAGCAGCTGGATACGATGTACACAACATCAGGCAACGGCAGGTACAGAACAGGGATCACGGCAGGATACAGCAGGTACAGGACAGGGATCACAGCAGGATACAGCAGGAACAAGACAGGGATCACGGCAGGATACAGGAGGTACAGGATGGGGATCACGGCAGGATACAGCAGGAACATGACAGCAGATACAGGATGGGGATCATGGAAAGATACAGCAGACACAGGACAGCAGAAGATGACAGACATATGGTCAGGAGCTCTGATTGCTACAGGAACTGGACCAGCATCTCAGGGGTTAAGTCCAGAGACACTGGCAGGAGCTCAGAGATGGACTCAGCATGAGACTGCAACAAACAGCAATGCAACAAACAATGGACTGACCCAGAGCAAAGGGAGGAACTTCCTCTTATAGCCAGGGGTCATAGATCAAGAGTAAGTAGACAGAGACAAGTAACCTATACAGGGCAGGAAGCTGCTGCGCGCGCGCCCTAGGAGGCACAGTGCGCACACAGGACCCCAGGAAGAAACAGGACAGGACAGGCAAGTACCAGGAAGGCACGACACGCTGACGATCCAGGGCAGGGGACCGCGGCGTGATCCGTGACATTCTGTATCAGATAAATACCTTTGTGATCACTATAAGGTTATGTCTACATGTCATAGAAAAACGATTGTATTCTCTGTGGTTTTAGGAGTCTAAAACTGCTGAGAATACGATCGTTCAGCCAGCCCATAGTCGTTAATAGAAAAACCACAGGTCGTTTTTTTCTCTGCTGGTTTTCTTGTGCCGGTGTATTTTACAACATGTTGTATATGATAACATTGCTTTGTCTGCTGCCGTTGGTTTCCCATACAATCAATTATATGGGCCGATGGCAAAAAAATAAGAACCGCAAAACGTGACAAAAACCGCGGTCGTGCATTAGACGTTTTTTTTTCGATGCTGTGTAGACATAGCCTAAAGGTGTCTTAACCCCCTTGTAAAACTTTAACTCACATCCAAATACCAATTTGGACAATAAGCTCTTGAGATTGCTGTCTCCTTGGCAATACAGTTCATGGCTTACTAATAAACATCACTTCCACTACAGTATTTGTTTAAAACTTACCTCAGTCAGTTTTATTCTTTAATCAGTGCATGACTACAGGTCTGTCTACACAAATCCATATCATAAGCCCTAGGCCCTCTAGCCCCTAATTAGAAATAAACTTCCCTTATTAGCCATGGCCTGAGCCTGCCTATTAGGCCTAACCCAGCACCACAAACAGTAGCATTCATATCAATATCCTTGGTTAAGGCTCTGTCAAAAAGACAAGAATTTCTAGTCAGATTCTGACTTGAAATCCACACTTTAAAATGAATAATAATAATGACTAACAACCTCATGCAATATGCATCCAAAACATCTGTACAAGTATTTCATGTTGTTTTTAATGTGGATCTGTGTCCAAAACCACTAGGCATGATTGGGCCTCTTTACTGACTGTAAACCATGTTTATAACCAAATCTTAAAAAATGTGTCTAAATCCATGTGCAGTAAGCATATGCTTTAGTAAAAAATACTTGTCGAAAACATGTTGGATGATGTGGTTTTCAACAGCAGAATCTAATAAGTAAATTTTACTTGTTGTGTGAACGTACCCTAAGGCCCGGTTCACACGGCTTATTCAAGCCGTAATTGCGGGACGGATCCCGCCCGCAATACGGCTTGAATAAGGGGCGGGGCCGGGGGCGGGCCGGGGGCGCTGCCCGCCGGCCCCATAGACTTTCATTATCCACGGCGCGTATTCCGCCGGGGTAATGAACATGTTACTTTCTCCTCGCCCGGCGGATTCGCCGAGCGGGTAGGAGAGACAGAATCCATAGTTCTCTATGAGAACTGTGGATTACCGTAATGGGTGGGACGGATTGCAGCCGTATTGCAGCGCAGTACGGCGCGCAGTACGGCTGCAATCCGTCCCTGAAATAAACCGTGTGAACGGCCCTTTAGGCTTCCTCAGTTCACTCAGAGAGCAAGAGAGCTATCCACAGTCAGGCAGTTGCCGTTCCCTTCACCACCTCCATGTCTAAAGAGCTGGTACCTTTATTAATCCCTTACTGGGCAGTTTTAACCTGTTTTCTCATGACACATTATGCTTCTGATAAGTAATAAATTGGTCCATACAATCCTTGTTTATTTGTGAAAAAATATCAAAACGTTGTGAAAATTTGGAAAATTGTGTAAGAGAGATAGTTGTACCACACAAAATAGTTTATAACTAACATATAACATATATTTAATTCATGTTGGCACCATTTTTTAAATTATTTTTATTTTTTATGACAGTAGGGGGCTTATAAATTTATTAACAATTTGTGACATTTTCAAGAAAATTTGCAACACAGATTTTTTTAGGGACTAGTCTGTTCTGATCTGGCTTTAAGGGGCCTGTATGTTAGATACCCCAATAAATTACTCCATATAAAAAAATGACACCTCTTAAAGTATTCAAAACAGCACTTAGGAAGTTTGTTAACCCTTTGGGGATGTTACAGAAATTAAAGTGGATGTGAAATTTCAAAAGTTCACTTTTTTTTTGCAGATTTTCAGTATTAATCCATTATTTACTGGAAGACAGTAATTTGGGAAACTATACACCTTGATGAATATATCCAAAGAGATAGCAAGTATATTGACCCCACAGGTGTTTCACATTTTTGTTTAGTGTTAGGTTATTAAAATGGAAAATTAAATTTTTTCCAATAATAAGCAGTTTTAGCTGAAAATGATTAATTTTCACAAGCAATATGAGAAAAAAGCACCCCAAAATTTGTTGCACAATTTATTCCAAGTACAGAAATACCCTATATGTGGGTGTAAACCGCTATCTGGGACTATGACAGGGCGTAGATGTTACAACAGGTGGTAGTGGATCCTCTGGACCACCGCAAGCGATGGTGTAAGCCATACCAGGGAGCGGAATCTAAGTAGCACCCGGTATTCACCAGAGCCCGCCACAAAGCAGGATCGACTTGTTGCGGCAGGAAACTATCAGGTTGCTTCCACCGGCGTCACTTGCTTGCAGTGGCAGCCAAGGGCGAGCGTGGTACTGAATCGTGAGGCGTAGACGTAGTCGTGGACAGGCAATAAGGTCAGGACAGGCGGCAGAAGTTCAGGTCGGAGGACGCAGTAGGAGGTCGGAAACACGAATAGGTCAGGAACGCACAAGGAACACTTTCTCTATGGCACAGGGCACACATAGATCCGGCAAGGACAAGTCGGGGGCGGTACAGTTATATAGGGTCAGCGGCCGGCAATTAGTTAATTACTGGCGTGCTGTCCTTTTACATTTCAGAGAGCTGCAGTGCGCGCACCCAAGAGGGCGGAAGCGCGCACAGCAGCCGGACGAGGAGTGAGAGGAGACTGGAGTGTGGTCAGGTAAGCTAGTACACACGGGGGAGCGAGTGAGCCCGCGGCCTGACATGTGGACCGCAGCGCCACTCGTCCCCAAAGCAGGGGGAACAGGGGAGCCACGGCTGTGCCCGCAACCCGACCTGCGGAGCGCGGGACCAGCCGTGACAGTACCCCCCCCCCCTTAAGTCTCCCCCTCTTTCTGGAACGAAGAAATTTTTCTACTAATTCACGGTCCAAGATGTTGTCGTCCGGCTCCCAGTATCTCTCCTCCGGCCCGAATCCTTCCCAGTCGATCAGAAAATATCGCCTCCCTCTGATAGTTTTCATGGCCAGAATCTCCTTGACTGTGAACTCATTGGAGGCCTCCGCTTCAGGGGGGAAGGAGGCGACTTTCCGAGAGAAGCGATTAAGGAACACAGGTTTCAATAGGGAGACATGGAAGGAATTCGGGATTCGCATCGGAGAAGGGAGCCGGTGTTTATAGGCCACAGGGTTAATTCGTCCCAAGACCTCAAATGGACCCAAGAAGCATGGGCCCAGCTTGTTGCTGGGAATCTTGAGCCAGATGTACTTTGCGGACAGCCACGCTTTGTCTCCTGGAACGAAGGTCGGTGGAAGTCTTCTCTTTTTGTCTTCTTGGTTCTTCATGCGAATAACAGCACACTGCAGGGACTGGCGGGTCTGTTCCCAAATGGTTGTCATATCCCGGACCAGGGAATCTACCGCAGGCACCTCAGAAGCTGTAGGCAGGGGAAGTGGTGGGCGGGGATGTAGCCCATAGACCACGTAGAAAGGCGAGGAGCCACTCGACTCAGAGTCCAATGAATTGTACAAAAACTCGGCCAGAAACAAAATGGCGGAAGATAGGCCGAGGAAAAGTCCATCTTCACTTGAAGTCGGGAGCAGAGAGCATGCCAAAATCTGGAAATGAACTGGACCCCCCCGGTCTGAGACTATGTGTTGTGGGAGGCCGTGTAGGCGAAAAATATGCTCAAAGAAGAGAGTGGAGAGCTGTGGCGCTATGGGCAGATCAGGCAACGGAAAAAATTGGCCATTTTAAAAAAGCGGTCAGCGACCACCCAGATTACAGTATTACCTGCAGAAGGTGGGAGATCGTAGATGAAGTCCATTGATATTTGAGACCATGGAGAATTAGGGGTTGGGAGGGGCAGAAGTAAACCAGACGGGCACTGCGGCGGAGACTTATTACGGGCACAGGTAATACAGGCATTCACAAAATCCTTAGAGTCCTTGGCAAGAGCGGCCACCAATAGAAACGGGAGATTAACTGGTACGTCTTCCAAGCCTCGGGATGTCCTGCCATTCAAGAGCAATGGCCCCATTTGAGGATTCTCTGCCGGAGCGCCGGGCGTACGTATGTCTTGCCCGGGGGCAACTGATGGAGATCCAGCGGGGCTGCGTGGATCAAACTTTCTGGGGGTATTATATATACTGCGGACCTGGTTCTTCTCCGATAGTATCTGAAGCGCGGGACAGCGCATCGGCCTTGATGTTCTTGTCTGCCGGGCGAAAGTGAATTCGGAAGTCAAAGCGAGAAAAGAACAGAAAACCAAATCTCGTTTTGCCGGGGTTTAAAGACTTTTCGCCGTCTAAAGGGTTTACTGGGGGTTTCTTGTGTCTGTGTATACATCGATGGGGGACGGCCCCCTCTAGGAGAGGCCCCGCCCTCCTTAAAAAATGCCGCTTGATGGCCCAAATAATTCGCGAACCCCGATAGCGTAATTTTTTTCTCTCCCGGGCACTTGAGGGTTTCCCCCACCCACCGGGGGGGGGGGCCCCCCACCTTTTTGCAAAAAACCCCCCCCGCTCCCACGGACAGGCATCCATTTCCCAACAAAAAAGGGTTTCTCGGGATCTGGGAGGGGAAAAAAACGGAGCAGAAAAAAAGGCCAAAATTTTAGTTCCGTAAAACCCTTTTTTTTGCCGGAGACCAGAGCCCGGGGGGAAATTGGTGTTTTTTTTGGGTCAGCACCACAATCGGTGCTACCAGCGGGGGAAGGGGGAATAAATTGCCTATAATAATTGGGAAAACCCCCGGGAAGCGCTGAAAAGCTCAAAGGGCGGACAGGGCCAAAGCCCACTGCAAACACCACAACTTACTGGATCCATATGCAGCCCTTTTATCTGGACAATGACCCCAGGAAGGGTAGACTTTTTTGATAAAAAGACTTTTTTCCCTTTTTGGGCGTACAAGGGGTTTTTTTTACGGCGGCGTCTCATTATTTGCCGAAACCTGCAGAGTTGGGTCTGCGTATCGGGGCGAAAAAAAAGGAAACATTGAAAACAAAGGTAGAGGAGGTCCCTAAAATGTCATCGACGAAACTCCTGGAAGAGGGGTTTCGGGGGGCCCCCCAAAGGGCCCAAAATTGGCACACCAAGTATTCAAATGTTTGAAGGCCGTCTTCCCCTCATTTTCCTTCTTTGGATCCGATGAGATTATACCTCCCCGCAAATCCAATTTTGAAAAGATTTTTCCCGGGGGCCGGTCGAAGAGTTCCGGGGAAATTTTAAAAGGAAAAGGGGGCCGGGTTTTTCACAGTGATTTTTTTAAAGCCCCAGTAAAAATGCAGGGGAAAGAGATCCGTCCTTCTTTTCGACAAAGAAGAACCCCGGGAAACCCGGGTGGAGACGAAGGGGGGTTACGGATAAAAGCACTTTTTGCAAAATTTTTTTTCGGGGGGAGACAATGGAATTTCACCCTACCCGGGGGGGGATGGTGGGGGGCAGGAGGGCAATCGGGGGAGTTTTAGGCCGATTTGGGGGGGGGAGGGGACTCAGCCTGTTTTTCCGAAAACATCCCCAAAGTCCTGGTACTCCTGGGCAGACCCGGCAGGGGCCCTTTCGGGATGGGCTGCGGAGAAGCCCAGACACACCGGGGGGAGGTGCCCCCCATGCCCGAAGTTCTGGCCAAATCAGGTCCCCAACTTGTAAATTCGCCGGGGCTTTCCAAATTGGGGGTGTTGGGGGAAATTTCTTTTCAGCCACCGGTTTTTTCCCAAAAAGGATCGCTGAGGGAAAGAACGGGGGCCCGGAAAGTTAAAAAAGGGGAATCTTTTCCTTTTGCAAAGGCCCCACCTGGAGAGAGACAGGCCCCGGACAATACTGTTTTTGGGGGTTTTCCCCAGGAAACTCACCGTGACAGAATATATCAACCAGAGGCACCTGGAATGAGGGGTCCCGTTCGGGGTGGGCCAATTTCCGGCAAGTCATCTGGAGAGGAAGAGGTGCACCTAGGAATGCCTCTCCTTGTGTCCTAGGGGCGGGGGTTTTTTTGAAAAGCTGAGGGCGTCGAGGGGCAGGCCCCTTGGGAAAAGATCTGAGCTGGACAATTAAAAGGGAAAAGTTCTCCGCTCGGCGGCGGGGCAGCTCTTGTTCGGAGAAGCGAATCTGGTCCCCCTGCATTTGGGGTTTCTCCCCGAAGCTTTAAGGAGCGGCAACGGAACCTCTGGAAAAACCGGGGCCGGGCAGGGGGAAAACGGCGGGGACGCATAGAATTTGCGCTCCTAAAGGGGGGGTTCCCTTTCCCGTCTCTCCCTTAAAAACGTTAGTCTATATGGGGGCCAAGTGAATGAGATCACTAACAGAAGACGGGAAGGGCTCTGGCGCAAGTGCTCCTTAACCTGAATGGAAAGACCCTTTTTTAAATGTGGGAAAGGGGGGCACATTTCCCGGTTAACTCTGAGGCCCCGGCCCCGGGGGTGGAAGGCATAGTCTCCAACCAAAGATCCCCCCTGACGGAGGTTCAAAGTTTCCCCTTTCGGCTAATGGCCACGTTCCGGGGTTCCCCAAAAAAATCCGCAAAACTCATGGAGGAAGACCTGCAGATCACCGAATAGGAAACATTCCTTTTCCCAGAGAGGGGTGGCCCAAGCCGGGCCCCAAACCCAGAGGAGGCTTCGACAAACGCCACCTTAGAACGCTCATCGAAAATTGGTCGGCCCTCAGCTCGATGTACAGGGGGAACTGGGGGATGAATCCCCTCAAAAATTTCCCGGGGCCCCCCTCGAAAATTTTGGGTGGGAAAGACAAACCCCGAGTTTGAGACCCCCCAGTCGCCGATGGGGCCGCAAGAGGTAAGGGGCCCCACGGTTGGGGTTTGCGACTGAGCTGGATGGCGAGGGGCTGTGCATCATAGCAAAAGGGGCTTAGTCAGCTGTTCCCCCTGTTTTCGCAATCTGCTGCGACTGCTGAGCGACTGTGGAAGATAGGTCCGCAACACTGGGCAGAGGCACCTTGGCAGGATCCATGGCCTGATCTAACTGTTACAACAGGTGGTAGTGGATCCTCTGGACTACCGCAAGCGATGGTGTAAGCCATACCAGGGAGCAGAATCTAAGTAGCACCCGGTATTCACCAGAGCTCGCCGCAAAGCGGGATGGACTTGCTGCGGCAGGAAAATATCAGGTCGTTTCCACTGGTGTGACTTGCTTGCAGTGGCAGCCAAGGGCGAGCGTGGTACCGAATCATAAGACATAGACGTAGTCGTGGACAGGCAATAAGGTCAGGACAGGCGGCAGAGGTTCGTGGCCGGAGGACGTAGCAGGAGGTCGGAAACACGGATAGGTCAGGAACGCACAAGGAACGCTTTCTCTACGGCACAGGGCACACATAGATCCGGCAAGGACAAGTCGGGGGCGGTACCATTATATAGGGTCAGCGGCCAGCAATTTGCCAATTACTGGCGCGCTGTCCCTTTAAATCTCAGAGAGCTGCCACACACACAACCTAGAGGGCGGTAGCGCGCACAGATGCCGGCCGAGGAGTGAGAGGAGACTGGAGCGTGGTCAGGTAAGCTAGTACACACGGGGGAGCGAGTGAGCCCGCGGCCCGACATGCGGACCACGGCACCACTCGTCCCCAAAGCAGGGGGAACAGGGGAATCACGGCTGTACCCACAACCCGACCTGCGGGGCGGCCGTGACAGTAGAAGGGTGGGGGTATATTTGGTTTTTGAAATGGAGACTTTGGTGGGTGCCATGTCGCATTTGCAAAGCTCCCAAAGTATCAAAACAGCTTCCACAAGTCACCACATTTTGGATTCAACACCGCTCAGGGAGTTCATCTAGGTGTGTTTTGTGCATTTTCTGCTCACAGGTGTTTGACAGTTTTTTTTAACATTGTGCTGTAAAAATGGGGAAACCCCCCACAGTTCCACCACTGTTTTCTGGGTGTTATTTTTACAGTGTGTGCCGTGTGGCATAGATGACATGATATCTTTACTATGTGGGTCAGTTCCATTACAACAATATTAATTGTATATAGTTTTTTATGTTTTACTACTTTTACGCAATAGAAATGCATTTGTAAAAAAATGGGTTTTTATGTCGTCGTAGTCTGACAGCCATAACTTTTTTTTACTTTTCTGTATATGGAGCTGATTAGGGGCTTGTTTTCGTGGGATTAGTTGACATTTTAATTGAAACCTTTTTGGGTTTACATGAATCTTTAATCACTTTTAATCAATGATTTTGGGAAGGCAGGATAAACAAAATACAGCAATCCTGGTATTGTTTTTAATTAAATTTTTTACAGCAGTCACCGTGTGGTATAAATGACATACTAGCTTTACTTTGTGGGATGATATGATTACATTGATACCCAATTTATATATTTTTTTATATTGTAGCACTTTAAAAAAAAAAAAAAAAAAAGTGTTTTATTGTGTAAAATAATATTGTGCATTGCTTTCTTTTACTAACCATGACTTTGTTTCCAAGATGAACTGATGTTTTCAGTAGTACCACTTTGGCATTTATATCACTTTCCGATCATTTTTTATTCCATTTTCTGTACGGAAGGCCGAACAAAAGTCGCAATTCTATCATTGTTTTTTATTAATTTTTTTACGCCATTCATTGTACAGGTTAAATAACATGACAGATTTATAGGCTAGGTTATTTTGCATGTGGTAATACCAAATACATGTACTTTTTTATTTTTGATCTTTTTGGGGGCGATTGGTGTTTGAAATGGGGAAAGGTGTATGTGTTTTATTTCACTTATATTTTTTACTTGTGTTTTTTACTTTTTTTTTTACTTTCACTTTTTTTACTTGTCCTCTCAGGGCACTTGATTCAGCAATATATTAGATCAATACTGTACTACTACGCATCCTAGCTGCCAATCACCATGCCCTGCTGTGCTCTCCAGGCATGGCCAAGAGTAGTGACATCACAGGCAACCTGGAAGGCTTTGTTAGGGTTGCCATAAAAGCCATCGGCACTCCGAGTGGGAGTACAAGTGGAGACAGAGGGAGTTATGATGGTACAAATTTCTCAATAATTTTTTCCGTATGTAAAAGATATTCCTCATCTGTAGTGCAAATACGGCCAGCCCTAATAAATTGTCTTGTTGGTATTTCCTTAAAGACCTGGGGAACATGCTGATTATTTCTGTGCAACATTATTATGATCTGTACTTTTATCATACAAAGTAGTGACCAGCATGTCATTTTGTACCTCCACATCCAGGTCTCATTTTTTGTAATGGTAAACTTAATCAGAGGATGAACATTATTGACAAAGTCGACAACGTCCCTCAGATGTTCCTTCGGTCATTGAACATAGCAGAAACACGTCGTGGATTTATCTGTGCCACAAAACAATGTGTTCTATAACTCCAGAAATGAAAACAAACTGTTTTTCAAATGACATCACATAAGCATAACTTGAAACTGCATGGGACCCCACTGACGTTCCCTGCAGTTTCAGAAAAACTGCTCACCAGATCGAAAACAATTTTGAGTTGGTCAATGTATTATTTTGGCACAAAACGTCTCTTATTGCCTTTACTCCCTCTAAACCGGATTGCGCTCACAATTCCGGCTTGAATAAGGGGTGGGTGCGTGGGCGGGGCGGGAGCGCGGCCCGCCGGCCCCATAGACTTGCATTATCCGCGGCACGTATTGCGCCTGGATAATGTGCATGTCAATTTCTCCCAGCCCCGCAGATTCTCTATGAGAACTGTGGAATTAACCGTAATTACTGCGACGGATTGGCGCCGTACAGCAGCGCAAAACCGCGCAGTCGAGGCGCCAATCCGCGGCAAAATAAGCCGTATGAAGCCGTGTGAATGGCCCCTAAGTATAGCGAACAATTATTTAATGTCCAATATACACAATCAAGTGACTTTTTTGCAATCTATAGTTGTTATAGTACGTAGAAAATGTCCAGTATCTTTTAAGGAATGTGCATCTTTCTTGATGCCCACCTGCAGAAAGCCATCAATCTAAGTAGTTAGAGAATTTACCCTGGAGATGACAGGTCTCCCAGGGGGGAATTGCAATGATTTTTGTACTTTGAGCACTAAATACAATAGAGTCACCCATGGATGAAGACTCGTTTGTGCTTGCTTAACATAAGGAGTGATGACATTATTTCTAAGCGCTTCTTCTAGAATATACTCATTGCTAGTTTGAACCTCCTTTGTTGGGACCCCTTCAAGTTCTTTATAGACCTCTTGATCCGCTAATTGTCCCATTGCTTTCTGTATGTATTGTTCTTTACTCATAATCACAGAAGGTCATTTTTCTAATTGTTGAACTCCATCAAGCTCCTCAACACTATGGTTGGATTTTCTTGATTGTCATACTTTACTCCATTTAGATGCGACCTCTTTGGCGACAAGTTGCTGGAATAACTCCAAAGAGGGAGAAA
Source organism: Phyllomedusa bahiana (assembly GCA_025379985.1). NCBI lineage: Eukaryota > Metazoa > Chordata > Amphibia > Anura > Hylidae > Phyllomedusa > Phyllomedusa bahiana. The sequence continues at coordinate 13,440 of JAODAL010064259.1, forward strand.
AAACATCCAGATCAAACTGGCTTTTCTTTTTTAATTTGTTTTGCATAAAATTCATAGATTGAGAACGTTCCTGATTTTGCTGAAAAAAAATCAATTTTTACCCTAATAGTTCTACATACCTTGTAGAGATCTGCTGTAAAGTGAAATAACTGTGTATTTTGATTTTACGCATAATTTAACCCTTTATTAATCATTGTTTTTAGACGTCAGTGTCTTAGAGGAGATACTAAATGCTACAGGCATGTGTGGGTTTCTTTCCATTTGTGCTGTCCCGACCTCTCTAGGGTCACTCTCTTCTTGCATACTTGAATTTTCCAAAAACGCTCTACTTTTGGTCTGGTTTTTATTTTTTGTTCCAAATTTTAATTGAATTTTTTCCTGTTGGATTGAATCTTCAGAACTATTAGATGCACTGTTCACTTCGTTCCTTTTATGCATTACTCTCCACATGTTGTGATTATATCTCCTTTCTTCTGATCATGTATATGCTGTACACGATTAAACATATAGGGCCACATTAATGAAAACTGTCTAGGTGTAAGATTTTCTTTGTTGCCCATAACAACCAATCAGAGCCCCCCTTTCATTTCATACAGTGCTCTGAAATAATGACAGAGAAGGTCTATGTGGTTGCTATGGCCACCAAAGAAAGTCTTACACCTAGACAAATCTTCTCAATTTATTTTGCACTAATGATGTCTTTAATTTATCTATGTTTGACTTCAATTCCTGATATGGCTGATTATATAGCTCAAGGGTTACGTTCTTTTTTAGATTTTCATCTGTGATTTTAATCTCTGTTTTGACATTATACAGGACTAGTTGGAGATGTTTTATTGTAAGGTACATAAGATCCATTAATTTCCTATTACTTAGGGCAAACTATTTTTCTCTATATTTGATCTCATCTTGCAATAATATATATTGCAAAGGACTAGGCAGCCCCACGGTATCCTTGCTGCTTTTACATACTCCGTAATAGTAGTAGCATGTAAAGTTAAATTAGCTTCCTTCATTTTTAATTGTTCCAGCCATCTTGAATAATTAATAGTATTCTCTTTAGCTTTCTCCCAACTTAAACCTGTGGACTCAGCCTGCTTAAGTTTGTTAACCCTTTCTGTTTCTGTGAAACAAAACAATTCTGCCCGGTCTTTTAAATGCAAATTCAGATGGTATGGAGAAATATAGTCCCTTCTATCCACCGACGACCTATACAGGAGCTTCCACAATCAATATCCAATATAACAATAAGTCAACACATATTATTGTCCTTTTCAACGTCTTTAAATGTGTGTATTTCTACTTCATTACACTTAGCACAATTGTAGAAAATAGTAAGAAGTGGTATTCTCAAGTTTTAAGTTGGTGCATACAATCCTGTTCAGACTAGCAAGGAGTTGCCAGTCATCGGGCAGAGAGGTACACACACCTGTAAGAAGCTACCCCACCTTCTTTCTCAAGCACACTTGCTACCACATTGTTATACCTTATATGCCTATCGAACAATTACCTATTTTAAATGCAAATTTAGATGGTATGGAGAATTATAGTCCCTTCTATCCACCGATGACCTATACAGGAGCTTCCACAATCAATATCCAATATAACAATAAGTCAACACATATTATTGTCCTTTTCAACGTCTTTAAAATGTGTGATTTCTACTTTCATTACACTTAGCACAATTGTTAGAAAAATAGTTAAGAAGTGGTATTCTCAAGTTTTAAGTTGGTGCATACAATCCTGTTCAGACTAGCAAGGAGTTGCCAGTCATCGGGCAGAGAGGTACACACACCTGTAAGAAGCTACCCCACCTTCTTTCTCAAGCACACTTGCTACCACATTGTTTAACCGTTATATGGCTATCGAAAATTACCTATTTCTAAATGTACAAATTTAGATGGTTATGGAGAATTATAGTCCCTTCTATCCACCGATGACCTATACAGGAGCTTCCACAATCAATATCCAATATAACAATAAGTCAACACGTATTATTGTCCTTTTCAACGTCTTTAAATGTGTGTATTTCTACTTCATTACACTTAACACAATTGTAGAAAATAGTAAGAAGTGGTATTCTCAAGTTTTAAGTTGGTGCATACAATCCTGTTCAGACTAGCAAGGAGTTGCCAGTCATCGAGCAGAGAGGTACACACACCTGTAAGAAGCTACCCCACCTTCTTTCTCAAGCACACTTGCTACCACATTGTTATACCTTATATGCCTATCGAACAAATACCTATTTAAAACACTGAAACATTTAAATCTAATAATGAAATAGTTGCTATATCACAGAAACACCAGTAAGTTCAAGTTTTCATTCAAATCTTTGGAAGACAGCGCTTCCAAAGAGGCTATCCAGATTCTTTTTCACTTAAAGGGGTTTTGCTACCACCATGTTAAGTTGACGTGGGACCCTCCAAAATGGGTATTTAATACTTATACTAAATATATGTGATTACAAAACGTAATGAAGACTCAGAGAGCTACTGCATTGCTCTGTCCCCTTGGTTACCTCAATGCTTTCCCCAGGCACGACCCCGGGAGTGACAGGCCGCGCTTGCGTGAATCACTTCTAATCTGATGACAGGCAAATTTGATAATGAGCTTTTAAGGCACCGGGTAGGAGCTGCACTCTGAGGCTGTGTATTGCCTGTATTGAGAATCCACTGTTGTACTGTTTAGTTTTTCACTAAGTTTTGAGACGCTCCTTTGGATTCCTCACCTCCTCACTCGCCCCCACCCTCCTCTCTCCCTTGCTGCTTCATGACTCAGCGTTATTTGTTTACATCCTGCTTCTTGTGTTTGCTGACAGGAGGTTACGTAACTGGTCTCTTCGGCAATCCTATTTTAAATAGCTTTTTTTACATTCTACTTATCATTGACAACTACCTCTTCTAAAATGCATCAGTGTAATGCTGACAGCTCATGTCTCTCATCAAAGAAGTGCCCAACTACCGAGCTCTCATCGGAGCCCTTACCTACTTCCTTCCCACCACTCTCATCCGGTACCACTGTGGATTTCCTAAACACATATTGCCTTATAGCTAATCTGTGTTCATTGATCCTGATCTTTATACATCTGCCCCACATAAATTTTGCCACTTGAACTTACTGGTGTTTCTGTGATATAAGCAACTATTTCATTATTAGTAGTGTTGAGCGATTATTATCGACAAAGTTGAAATCGGCACAGTTTTTATGGTGATCGGATTTTTTAGATCATGCGATAATTTAGGTTAAAATCTGTGATCATTCAAAGATGATCTTTTCGGGTTCCTGTTTTTTTGGCGGCCAGCAAATCGCAACGATAGGGGGGGTGTGATGTGTGTGTGAGAGAGGGGCAAATCTTTTTAAAGAAGGGGGAATTCGTTAAAATTTTCGGAAAACTTCGGTTCTGAAAAAAGTCGAAGTTTGGGGTTTTGGGGGTGAAAAAGTGTGTTTTTGTGATAAAAATGGCTGCGGCACATGGCGCAAATGGGGCAAAGCACTCTGGGGGGAAAAAGGGCATAGCCTGATGAAATGTGCAGAGATGAAGCCAATCAGAGAAGGCGGGTTTCTGTGAGTCACCGCACTATATAAGTCGGGCGTGACGCTGGGGCTCATCCCGCTCCTGAAGATCAGGGAAGGTGCTCCCGGGGCGGCAAAGGTTACTGAAGAATGATTTTTATACAGCGATTTTTGGGGGTGTTAGCTTGTCTCAGAGATGCTTCTCTTAATGTTTATTTCTGATTTTTTGGTGTATTGGATCTGAAGTCCGTGTGCCCCCCTGCAGTGATTACCCAAAAAATAAATTTTTTTTTGTAGCATAAATTCCAAGGGGAATTAACAAATTTTTTTCCTTTTTGTTTAAAAACAGGTTTAAAACTACAAAATGATTTTTTGGGTGTCTTTTTTGCGCAATTTTCATCCCGGGGTTTTAAATTTTTTTTTTTAAAACCCTTTTTTCACCGCCCAAAAAAAAAATTTTCCCGTGTTTAAATTTACAACGAGGGTTAATTTTAATTTTTTCTCTTGTTGTTGCGTAGAAAACACGCAAATTAAACTCAAGCTAGTAGTTTCCGGCTGCTCAATTTTTTGGCAATTTTCATTTTAGGGGTTAATTAAGCTTTTTTTTGCTGTGGTGGGGAAAAAAAAAACCTCTTTTTCACCCCCAAAAAAAATTTTCCTGTAGCATAATTCACAAGGGAAGGTTTAATTAAAATTTTTCTTTGGTGTAGGTAGAAAAAAACGCAAATTTTAACACGTACAAAGTGTGTTTTCGGTGTCAATTTTTTGCGCAATTTACATCCAGGGGTTAATTAAACGTTCTGCTCTGTTGTGACTCCCCAAAAAACCTCTTTTTCACCCCAAAAAAAAAATTTTCCTTAGCAAATTACAACGAAGGTTTAAATTTCTTTTTTTCTTGTTGGTAGCGTAGAAAACACGCAATTGTAAAGTACAAAATGTGTTTCGTGCTCAATTTCTTTCGCAATTTTTCTCAGGGTTAATTGGTTTTTGTTGTTTTGTGACCCCAAAAAAAACGTCTTTTTTTACGCCCCAAAAAAACAATTTTCCGTAGCATAATTCACATCGAAAGGTTTAAATTAAAAAATTTTTTCTTGTTGTGTAGGTGAAAACACGCAATTGTAAAACGCTACAAAGTAGTAGTTTCCGTGTCAAATTTTTTTTGCGAATTTACATCCGGGGGTTAAATTTAAACGGGTTTTGTGCGTTTTTGACTCCAAGAAACCGTTTTTTCACGCCAAAAATTTCAATTTTCCGTAGCATAATTCACAAACGAAGGTTAATTTAAAAAAAAATTTTCTTGTTGTGTAGCGTAGAAAAAAAAACGCAATTGTAAAAGCACAAAAACTAGTAGTTTTTCCGGGCTGCTCAAATTTTTTTGCGAATTTACATAGGGGTTTAATTTAAACGTTGTTCTGCTGTTGTATGAAAAAACTTTGTTTTTCACCCCCCAAAAGAAATTTTGTGCATAATTCTATCGAAAGGGTTAAATTAAACCCGTTTGTGCTTTTATATTCAGTAAAATACACAGGTTTTTAACGGCACATTCAAGTCAATTTTTCCCGCCCCTTTTTGGAGGCAATTTATATCCAAGGGTTACCCCAAACTTTAGTGGGTTCATTTGGGTCAAATACAGGGTGTGTATTTATTATACAGATATTTCTTTGTGTTGAGCGATTTGGGTTGGCTAGAGATCGTCGTAGTCGATGTCGGCGCTATCGATAGGTTTTTTTGATGTGGCACGATTATGGCGATGACATTAAAGTTATGGGAGAAACAAACCCTTTTTTTACAACCCAAAAAGGCTGGGGAAGCTGAAATTAACTCCAAAACATCAAAAGGATCGTGCTACATCTTGGCAAAACCCCTT
>JAODAL010064260.1:0-18818 GCA_025379985.1 Phyllomedusa bahiana
GGCTCCCTGCTGTGGCCCAGACGGTTATCATGTCCAGTGAAACTAAAATGGTGGTTGAATGGTCTGTGATTTTTTTTCTGTGGCTTTTATAACCTAAGTGTGTTGCCTAAGATATAGCATGTATCCATTTGACTGTTGTGGATGTTAATTCCAGCTTCTCCAGCCCTGTTTGGGTGTCAGAATGAATGTTGCTCTCCCATAGACTTTAATGGTCATCGATCATAATCTACCATCGACCATCGAATATGTTGTCGATGATGGTCGACTATCGACCATCGACCGATGTCGATGGCCAATGTAATCGCTCAACACTAATCAGGATTAAAGAAATATTTGTACATCAACATGAAGGTCTGAAATATTTATAAGGGGTGTTCCCACCATAGACTATGGCTAGATGGCATATTGCTAGAATTTGCCATCAAAGTCTGAGAGGTGCAACCCCCACCTATCTCGGGAACAGGTTCACTTGCGCATGACTCTATATTCTGTTCCATGGGAGTTCCCAGTACAGGGGAGCGCTGTGCTCTCCATTCTCCTCTACAGAAGTTCCCAGTACAGGGGAGCGCTGTGTTCTCCATTATGTTCTATGGGAGTTCCTAGTACAGGGGAGCGCTGTGTTCTCCATTCTGTTCTATGAGAGTTCCCAGTACAGGGGAGCGCTGGGTTCTCCATTCTGTTTTATGGGAGTTCCCAGTACAGGGGAGCGCTGTGTTCTCCATTCTGTTCTATGGGCGTTCCCAGTACAGGGGAGCGCCGTGTTCTCCATTCTGTTCTATGGGAGTTCCCAGTAAAGGGGAGCGCTGTGTTCTCATTCTGTTCTATAGGAGTTCCAAGTACAGGGGATCGCGGTGTTCTCCATTCTGTTCTATGGGAGTTCCCAGTACAGGGGGGGCACTGTGTTCTGTTCATTCTGTTCTATGGGAGTTTCCAGTACAGGGGAGCACTGTGTTCTCTCCATTCTGTTCTATGGGAATTTCCAGTACAGGGGAGCGCTGTGTTCTCTATTCTGTTCTATGGGAGTTTCCAGTACAGGGGAGCGCTGTGTTCTCTAGTGTGTTCTATGGGAGTTCCCAGTACAGGAGAGCGCTTTGTTCTCCATTCTGTTCTATGGGAGTTCCCAGTACAGGGGAGTGCTGTGTTCTCCATTCTGTTCTATGGGCGTTCCCAGTACAGGGGAGCGCTGTGTTCTCATTCTGTTCTATAGGAGTTCCAAGTACAGGGGATCGCTGTGTTCTCCATTCTGTTCTGTGGGAGTTCCCAGTACTGGGGAGTGCTGTGTTCTCCATTCTGTTCTATGTGAGTTCTCGCTACAGGGCAGTGCTGTGTTCTCCATTCTGTTCTATGGGAGTTCCCAGTATAGGGGGGCGCTGTGTTCTGTTCATTCTGTTCTATGGGAGCTCCTAGTACATGGGAGCACTGTGTTCTGTTCATTCTGTTCTATGGGAGTTCCCAGTACAGGGGAGCACTGTGTTCTCATTCTGTTCTATAGGAGTTCCACGTACAGGGGATCGCTGTGTTCTCCATTCTGTTCTATGGGAGTTCCTAGTACAGGGGAGTGCTGTGTTCTGTTCATTCTGTTCTATGGGAGTTCCCAGTACAGGGAAGCTCTGTGTTCTGTTCATTCTGTTCTGTGGGAGTTCCCAGTACAGGGGAGCGCTGTGTTCTGTTCATTCTGTTCTATGGGAGTTCCCAGTACAGGGGAGTGGTGTGTTCTCCATTCAGTTCTATGGGAGTTCCCAGTACAGGGGAGCGCTGTGTTCTCCATTCTGTTCTGTGGGAGTTCCCAGTACAGGGGAGCGCTGTGTTCTCCCTTCTGTTCTATGGGATTTCCCAGTACAGGGGAGCGCTGTGTTCTGTTCATTCTGATCTATGGGAGATCCCAGTACAGGGGAGGGGTGTGGTCTCCATTCAGTTCTATGGGAGAACACAGTACAGGGGAGCGCTGTGTTCTCCATTCAGTTCTATGGGAGTTCCCAGTACAGGGGAGCGCTGTGTTCTCCATTCAGTTCTATGGGATTTCTTAGTACAGGGGAGCGCTGTGTCATTCTGTTCTATTGGAGTTTCCAGTACAAGGGAGCGCTGTGTTCTCCATTCTGTTCTGTGGGAGTTCCCAGTACAGGAGAGCACTGTGTTCTCCATTCTGTTCTATGGGATTTCCCAGTACAGGGGACAGCTTTGTTCTCCATTCTGTTCTATAGGAGTTCTTAGTACAGGGGAGCGCTGTGTTCTGCATTCTGTTCTATGGGAGTTTCCAGTACAGGGGAGCTCTGTGTTCTCCATTCTGTTCTGTGGGAGTTCCCAGTAGAGGAAAGCACTGTGTTCTCCATTCTGTTTTTGTGGGAGTTCCCAGTACAGGGGAGCACTGTGTTCTCCATTCTGTTCTATAGTAGTTCTTAGTACAGGGGAGCGCTGTGTTCTCCATTCTGTTCTATGGGATTTCCCAGTACAGGGGACAGCTGTGTTCTCCATTCTGTTCTATGGGAGTTCACAGTACAGGGGAGCGCTGTGTCCCATTCTGTTCTGTGGGAGTACCCAGTACAGGAGAGCGCTGCGTTCTCCATTTTGTTCTATGGGAGTTACCAGTACCGGTGAACACAGTGTTGTCCATTCTCTTCTATGGGAGTTCCTAGTTCAGGGGAGTGCTGTGTTCTCTCCATTCTGTTCTATAGGAGTTCCCAGTACAGGGGAGCGCTGTGTTCTCTCCACTCTGTTCTATGGGAGTTCCTAGTTCAAGTGATCGCTATTTTTGGCTGTACTCAGAGCCTCATAGAACAGAATGGAGAGTCGTGTGCAAGTTTGAGCAACTCTCTGTTCAATAGTTTGGGGGGCCTGTTCCTGAGATACAGTAGGTGCATGTCCCTAAGGTGGGACTCACACCTATCACACTTTGATGGTATATCCTAGCAATTTACCATCATAGTCTACGGTGGGAACACTCCTTTAAACACAAATCATAGGTGACTAAAGGGGATATCATAGATAATAGCGAATACATCAGATATAACTTGATGCTAAAAGGAACTAGAGATGAGAGAAAAAACAATATGTCCCAAAGGACCCCAAATATCCCCAATTTTTTTTTTTAGCCCAATGTCTTTCCTCTCAAATGTGTGAGTTCATCAAGGGATTTCTCCTTATCTAATAGTGGTCAAGTACTGTATATATTGTCATTACTACAAATGAGGCATAAACAGGGTTTGTTACTCTGGCTACAATATTGTCCACTTTTAATCTCCTAATAAATCCAAACATTTTCAGGAATTAAAAAATCTTGTTTGGGATGTTTGGGGACCTTTGGGGCTTATTGCTTGTTTTTCTCATCATTAGTTTCTTTTAGGCCAATATCTACACAGCGCAGGTTTCTGGTCGGATTTTCGTTGGATTCAGTATTTAGAATCCACCGAAAATCCAGCTGTAACCAGCGCCCCATAGACCGCAGTAGAAAAACCGAGCTATAGTCTACACAGCATGGATTTTCTATTATTGGATTTCTAAACCGTAGAACATGTTCTATTTTCTGGCGGATTCCCGTACACTTCAATGTCCTAGAAAATTCGAAATCCGAAAACTGACCACAGTTTTTTGCACAAACCCGCACCATAAGATTTGAGCATTAAATGCTCTAAAACTGCTGCATCTTACAGAATAAGGGACACAGCGCTGGAAACAGGTCTGACACTAGCTTGTGCTGTCCTCAGCAAGGGGGGCATAATCTATGTGACAGGTTCTCTTTAAATACTTTGGATCTTTATGTTGATGTATTTTTAAGTTCTGTGAATGTTATGTTTTATAGAGCTACTCATAGTCGGTATCATAAAGGAACCCAGTAGTGAGACTCCCAATAAGAAGCTTGTCTCAGAGAGAACAAAAAACATTACTACTGTAACTGGAAACGTTCTTTAACATTCTGGGAGGTCTACTATATTCTTGGGAGGTCTGCTATATTCTGGAAGGTCTACTATATTCTGGGAGGTCTACTATATTCTGGGAAGTCTACTATATTCGGGCAGGTCTACTATATTCTGGAAGGTCTACTATACTTTGGAAGGTCTACTATATTCTGGGAGGTCTACTACATTCTAGGAGGTCTACTACATTCTGGGAGGTCTACTATATTCGGGGAGGTCTACTATATTCTGGGAGGTCTACTATATTCTGGGAGGTCTACTATATTCTGGGAGGTCTACTATATTTGTGGAGGTCTACTATATTCTGGGAGGTCTGCTATGTTCTGGGAGGTCTACTATATTCGGGGAGGTCTACTATATTCTGGGAGGTCTACTATATTCTGGAATGTCTACTATATTCTGGGAGGTCTACTATATTCTGAAAAATCTACTATATTCTGGAAGGTCTACTATATTCAGGGAGGTCTACTATATTCTCGGAGGACTACTATATTCTGGAAGGTCTACTATTTTCGGGGAGGTCTCAATATTTGAAGGTCTATTATTTTGGGGGGGAGGTAATAGAATAAAACAAAGGGGGATAGGGGGTTTAAGCTATAAATTGGGTTTTTAAAATTATTTGATAAAATTGAGGAAAAGCTGCAAAACAAATGTTTTGGAAAAGGAAAAATTGGATTGTGAGTTTGCTCTAAAAATCAATATATGCAGTTTTATATTTAATTTTAACTACATTTGCTAAAATATAATAAAATATAGAACTATATACTCCTGAGTTCAGCAGCCCTTCTTTTCTATCCTATGTTGTCTTCATTCCCTCATATTTTTCAGCTAGGGGGCCCTGATTTGTGTTGAGGAAAAAGTTGGCCATAAATGGGTTCGATGGTCGATAGTCCCCAAACATCGACAAGATAGTCGATAGTCGGGTAGTATTTTATGATAAAAGACCTTTAAAAGTTAGGGGAAAGCAAAAAACCCCCTTTCATTTTTAAACCCAAACAGGGCTGGAGAAGCGGAATTTAAACCCTTTCCACAACAGTCAAATGGTCCCTGCAACACTTGGGGGCAACCCCAAAGGTTTTTAAAACCCACAAAAAAAAATCATGACCTTTCATACCCCGGGTTTGCCCCACAGCAGGGCCCCTTAAAACCCGCATCACAAACTTTTTAAAAAAAGTGCCAGAAGGCCAGTATGATTTGAACCCATCTTTTTTACTTTGGAAAGGACATTGAATCCCCTTTTCCGGGAAAGCCAGGGACCCCCAAAATGCATCCCCCCGGGTTTTTAAAAAGTGGGGGAAAAAAAGGAGTCTTTAAAACCCCCAAATTTTTTTTTTCACTGGACATTGAAAAAACCTGCCGGGGCCCAAGATGACCTAAACCTGCATGCCCCCAGATTCAAAAAAGTTGGGAAAAGGGGGTTTTCAACCCCCTTTTTTAAGTTTCACGGGAAATATTGTATCTTCGGGGCCCACAGAAGACCCCCAAACCCTGCATGCCCCAATTTAAAAAAGGGGGGGGAAAAAAAGGAAATTTTTAAAAACCCCCAAATTTTTAAGTTAAAAGGGAAAATTTGATTTATCCGGTCCTGGGGACAGAAGACCCCCAAATGCATGCCCCCCAGTTTAAAAAAAGGGGCCGGGAAAAGGAGCCCCTTTAACCCCCAATTTTATTTTTCCACGGGGCATTGATTTATCCCCTGTCCTGGGCCCCCAGCAAAAACCCCCAAAACCCCGCATGACCCAAGATTCAAAAGTCCCCGGGGAAAAGGATTTTTAACCCCCTTTTTTAAGTTTCACGGGGAATTTGGGACAAACCCTTTTGGGGCCCCAAAAAAAAGACCCCCAAACCCCTGCAAAACCCCCAGTTTAAAAAAGTGCCGAAAAAAAGGAGTTTTAAAACCACCATTTTAGTTTCACGGACATTGACTATCCCTGTCCTGGGCCCACATTACCCCAAAACCCGGGCATGCCCCCAAAATTAAAAAGGGCCCGGGAAAAGGAGTCTTTAAACCCACCTTTTAAGTTTAAAAAAATTGACTATATTTTGGGGCCAAAAGCTGAGCCTAAAAACCTGAGGGAACCCCCCACTTTTAAAAAGGGCCCCGGAAAAAAGGAGTCTTTAAACCCACCTTTTTTATTTGAAGGGCATTGATATATCTGTCCTGTACCGAGAAGGGGACCTTTTAAACCCTGTCTTCCACAAAATTAAAAAGTCCCGGGGAAAAGGGGTTTCTTTAAAAAACCATTTTAGTTAAAAGGAAACTTTTGATATCCCTTTCCCGGCCCGCAGTATGACCTTTAAAACCCTTTTGCCCCCCAAATTTAAAAAAGTGGGGGAAAAGGAGCTTTGAACCCCCTTTTTAAAGTTAAAAATGGACATTAACTATATCTTTTTGTACCGCGGGAATGACCTTTAAAAACCCTGTCTGCCCCAAGATTAAAAAGTCCGGAAATAGGAGTTTTTAAAACCCCCCTTTTTAGTTTCACTGGCATTTTACTGTCCCTGCCCTGGGTAGCATTTGGGCCCCTCTTAATTGAGTGGGGCCCCTTTGAGTTTCCCATTGGAAAATATGGGGAAAACGCTCCTTTTTCCACCGGGTGCCCTTTTTCTGGCATTTTTTTTTCTCATTTTCCCAAAAGTGATGGGGAAAAATTTGTCTCTGTATTTTGTTCTCTGCCCTTTGCATTTTTAACCAGGCCCTCTGAATAACCTACATCTGGTCAAGTTTTCCTGTACCCCCCTTGTCAATTCAAAAAGGAATTTTTTACCAGTTATTTTTTTACATGCAAGTTTTTTTTGTAAATTTAATTCTAGAAAACACATTTTTTTAAAAAAGGATGGGAAACCAACCATGTCTTTGTTCTCTTTTTTAATTGTAATTTTTTGGGGTTTTTCAATACAGGGATTGATAGTATGTTAAAGATCTTGCAAAAAAAAGTCATTTTGCAGTAGTGCCCCTTTAACTGTCCTCCCTATTCCTTTTTCTGACAGCCCATCCCCCTTGAGCCCTTTTTGACAATTGTAAAAAATGTCTTTAGAAAAAAACTTTTTTTTTATAGGACCTGTAATAGCTGCATTTCAAAGAAAAATCCCCCCAAAAATTCAAAAAAAGACCCTTGAGCCCATTTGGACAATTGTGAAAAAAATGTCTGTTTAGAAAAAATTTTTTTTTTTTATAATAGGACCTTAGAAATAGTGCATTTCAAAGCAAAATCCCCCCAAAAATTTAAAAGCATACCCGAGCCATTTGAAAATTTGGAAGAAAAAATGTTGTTAGAAACAACATTTTTTAAAATTTTGGGCCCTGAAAAATTGCTGCATTTCAAAGTGAGCCCCAAAAAATTATAAAAATGACTTCTCAGCCACCTGTTAAAAATTGTGAGGGAAAATTTCCTTGAAGCCACATTTCTTTCCAAAGGCCAGTTTTTGCGTACTCACAGTAAACCCCAAAAAATTTAAATTTGACTTCTTAGCCCCATTAAAAATTGGGGGGAAAAAATCCCATTTAAAACCCACTTTTGTTAAAGGACCTGATTATTGCTGTATCTCACAGCAATGACCCAAAAAAATTAAAAAATATGACTTCTTAGCCACTTTTAAAAAAATTTGTGGGGAGAAATCCCATTAAAACCCACATTTCTTTTCCAAAGGGCCCAAATTATGCTGTTCTATAGAAACATGACCTCAAAACCATTGAAAATGCAAAACTTCTAAAGATAAAGTGAGAAAGGGAAAATAGGTGTTTATGAAACCTTGCGCCCTTTTACAGTTCCCTCACGAAAAACCCAGCAAAAGAATTTTGGGGAAAAAAGAAAAAAAAATTGCAGTTAGAAATGATATTTTAAAAAAACATTTTTCAAGAGGACCATTTCTGTTTGAAGGGGAAATGTTAGAAACCCCGGCAAAAAATGGGTGACCTGGGCAATTGGGGGCCAAAACACATCAGAGACCAGCCTATTCACTTGATAAAAACCCCAAACGATCCCATTATTGGGAAAAAGCCGGATCGTTTGTTGTAAGACCCCTCCCCGCTGTGCGAAGGGGCCCCTTAGATTGGGGCTGCTGCTGGGCGGGACCACCTCTATGGGGGAAGAGCTGGGCCATTCGTCCATTTTGGACCCCCAAATTTATTGGTTTCCCGGAACACATAAAAAAAACATGGGTGTTGAAGCAGATACCCCTGCACCATGATTTTAAAGTGGTCCGTGTTTGGTGGTCCCCCTGCATTGCATGCGTTGGTGAGGTGGAAAAACAAAGATTGCAGGGTCCCCCTTCGGCTTCTCCCCCCTTCCCTGCTGCTGCTGGCAAGGTACTTGGCACTCTACTGCTGTCATGTCGCTGAGTGTTCCACCGTGACTTGGGGGAAGTGAAGCAGACGCAACAGATGTCTCCATTTTGACATCGAAAGGCTCCTTTTCCCTGCATTTTATCCTTTGGATGGGGGGAAAGGGAAAAGGTGATTTTTGTTTTGTCCCGGGGACCCAGGAGGGGGGCCCCCCAGTAACTGTTGTTATTTTGATGGCCTAATCGAGGTCATGTTGGAGGAAATGGAGCCCCCAAAGCACTTTGAGAGATGGAACCCCTTGATTTCCCAAAGCCTCGGGGTCGGGGGCATAAAAAACTGATTTTCCCTCTTTCCCCTCCTCCCCAAATTCGGCCAACCTTTTTCCAAGGCAGGGAGTCGGAAACGCGGTGTCTAGGAAAATACCCCCCCTCCTCCCCCGTCCCTCCGGCACAGCTTCGCACCCGCTTGCCGAGATGATGCACCCTTAAGCTGATGCCCACCTTGCCAATTTTGCCCCCAACCACTGTAAGAAGCCCGATGAAATTTTGGGGAAATGTCGGGCTTGTGGTTTTGGGGAGAGAAAATTCCCCGGTCCGCACTTGTCCACCCCTCCTCCCCGTGGCGGGCCCTGTTGTTTCAGAGTGTCCAACGATCGTTCCAGAACTAGAACACCACAATGCCTTGCTGACAAGGGCATTGTCTGCACTGCCTTTTTTGGTGGCTTCTTCAAAATGGAAGGGGTGCAGAGTTTTTTCCCCTGCCCCCACTCTGGGTTTGTTAACAGAGGCCGCACCGCCTTGTCGGCCCATGTTCATTGATTGCTAATGGAATTGCGGTCCCACAACGGAAGCTGTGGAGGGGGAATTCCAGCGTGTTCCCACGAAACAATGAGAGGGTTTTTGACGGGGGGGGCCGAGCTGAGCGCAAAACCACCCCGGCGGGACAAGAGGGTGCGAGGGCGGAATTGCAACTTTAGACTTGGGCCCTTCCCTCGCGGGCAGCCCAACCCGGGGACTCTTTAAAATTTTTCGGACGACAAGGTTCATGACATGGCCAGGAAAGGGGAGTGCCCCACCCTACCGATTTAAAGGGGGAAGATTTCAAAAAGTTTCGCACACCACCTCCCTGCCACAAGGTTCTTGCACCCAGCTAGCACTCGGTTGTTGCGGAGAGCCACCCACAGTTCCTGCCTGTGTGGGACTTTTCCCAAGACAGATTAATTTCAAACGGCCGGGTTTCTTGGGCACGTGATGCCCCCAGGGCCCTTGGGGAAAAAACCCCTGCCCCTCCCTGCGGTTTTGAAGAGCGTGTGCCGAGCCTGAGCCCCGTCACCCCCAAGACATCCCCCCAGTACCGTGAGCTGTCCAGGAATAGCGGCCTTTGGGCCGTGTTTATGCCCCATTTTCGGGGTAATGGATTTTTCCCCGGCCACAATGCAGACAACCGCTTAAAATTTTTAGATGACACGTGGTGGCCGGGGCAGGGACGGCTTTTTTGGGCAAAGAAATCCCTCCCGGGCATCTGGTTTTTGGGGGCAGGAAAAGGGCCCAGACGGGGGGAATATCTGTGCCCCAAAAGGGAAAGGCAACATTTCCAAGGCCAAAACCCTGCCAATGGACTTTCAGGTTTTGGCTTTGGGGGTTTTGGGTTAAAGGTTTTTCTGCTCCCAAACCTGGAAAAAAAATGGCTGCAACCCCCGCAGTACGGCATGCGGGTCGTAAAATGGCGGAAGGAGAAGGGGTGGATGGGTCTTGGTGGTGCTGAGGGTACCCCGGGGGCGACGGTGGAGGCTGAAGCAGGGGCTGACCCCCTGATCATAACTTAGAGACATGGGAGTGAGGAACCTGGGGTGGCGGAGGGGGAGGAGGGGAGCAGAGGGTGTACGGGAGGACCCCCGGCGTGGGCTGGCCTTTTTTTTTGGCCAAGTTTGCCTCCTTTTCAACTCATGATTCGTATGTGACTAAATGTTAGTGTGGTTAACCCCCTAAGGTTCTTCCCTCACTTAGCTTTTTGGGCAAAGGGGGCATATAAAAATCGCTGGGTAATAAAGGGGTTGGTCAAAGAAGGCCCGGGTTGAGAGGCCCGGCCCTTTTTGACGGCGATAAGCGAGGAGGGGGTTTGCGTGCCGGGCTGGCGGAATCAATCAGGGGACTCTGCGACCCCCCTTCCCTTTTTGAGGGGAACCTATGACACTACCCCCCATCGTCTTCCTCCTCATCCGTGATGAAGGCTCGAAGCAAATTCTGCTGGAAAAGACCTTGGCCCCCCCAAATGTGTCATCACATCATCAAACGGTGATTTTCGTCGTCCTGACTTCTGACCCAGGAGCTCGGGCTACAAGAAAGGGGGGATGCAAGGATTTGCTGCCCGCCCGGGATTTTTGCCGATTCCGGGGTTTCCCTTCTCCTCCTGATGCCTCATAATGGGCTAGGCAAGAAAATTTCCCCCTTTTTGGGCCCTCTTGATCTTTTAACAGTCTTCTGACCCCCCCCGCATTTTGTCATCAAAGGGTCTTCAGAAATTGGATTTTAAAAGTGGTGGTACAGGTTACTTTGGGGTGCTTCATGTTGGACGGATGCTGGGTTATTGGGTGACAAATTTGGGCCCCTGATGGGAGGACGAGGGGGGTAAGATGTGGATGCGGGTTTCATTAAACCCCTGAAGGACGTTTTGGGGACGCTGTTTTGTTACTGAGAATTCACAGGGCCCTGACCCACGATGACAGGCACGATCCCGCAACTGACATCCCTGGATGCGTGTTTTTGGCCCGACGGAAGAACACTTCCTTTATCCTCACCTCCGTCCTACCCCCCCCTTTGCCGCTTACCCCCTGAATTTCGCTCCTGTTCAAAATATAAAAATTTTAAAGGTTTTGGGAGTTTTTGGAAAGTCTCTTATTAAAAGACGGCAAATCAAGCTATTTTACAAAACCCAAAAATCAAAAAAAATTGCTGGATTCAAATATAACTGCAAATAGATTTCAACAAAACTGGATGCGCCAAAATGAAAAAAAAAACTATCTGAAATGTATCGGGTTTAAAACAAGTTATTTTGGCACCTATAATTCACCCCTGGTGACTACAAAATTTTGTATTCAAATTTAAAGAAAGTAAAATCATCAACAAAGTGGCCCCGCTCAAAGTGAAAAAAAAGTATCAAATGTATTCGGATAAAACAATTTTTTTTTGGACCTATCAATTCACCCGGGTGACTAAAAATTGTGTTTCAAATTTAATGCAAAGTAACTATCAAAAAGGGCCCCCCGCCCAAATGAAAAAACATTTCTGAAAGTTTTTCGGAAAATACAAGGGATTTTTGGCACCCATCAAAACACCCGTGGGACTACAAAATTGCTGTATTCAAATTTAATGAAAGTAGATCATCAACAAAGCTGGGCCCGCGCCAAAATGAAAAAACATATCTGAAAAGTTTGGGTAAACAAGGTTTTTTGGCACCTATCAATCACCTGTGGGACACAAAATTGCTGATTCAAATTTAACTGCAAAGTAGACTATCAAAAAGCTGGCCCGCCCAAAGTGAAAAAAAAACTATCTAAATGTATTTGGAAATACAAGGTATTTTTGGCAAAAAACACCCGTGGTGAACAAATTCTTATTCAAATTTTAAGCAAAGTAGACTATCAACAAACTGCCCGCGCCAAAGTGAAAAAACAAGATTGGGAAATTTGGATAATACAAGGATTTTTGGCACCCATCAATTTTACCTGGGTGATACAAAATTGCTGAATTTAAAATTTTAAATGCAAAGTAGTCTACAAAAAAGTGGCCTGCACCCAAAGGGGAAAAAAAACGTATCTGAAATGTATTCGGAAATCAAGGATTTTTGGACCTTTTTAATTCCTTGGGGACTACAAAATTGTGTATTCCATTTTAATGCAAGTCCTCAATGAACAAAGCGTAGTGCGCCAAAGTGAAAAAAACATATCTTAAAGTATTCGATAATAAAAGGTATTTTTTTGGCCCTATCAAATTTTACCTGTGGAACTACACAAATTTTGGATTAAAATTTACTGCAAGGTGGCTCTATCAACAAACTGGACGGGGGAAAAATGCAAAAAACACGTATTTAAAGTTTTGATAAAAAAGGTATTTTTTTGGGACTTTTCAATTCACCCGTGGTGATACAAAATTGCTGTATTCCCTTTAAATGGGAAGGGGCCTCAAAACAAACTGTAGGCGCCAAAGGGGAAAAAACACGTATCTGTTGCATTCGGATAAAAAAAAGGTTTTTTTTTGGCACCTACAACCCTTCTGACTACAAAAAAGGGATTTTTAAATTTTAAATGCAAGGTGGATATATGAACAAAGGGGGGGGGCAAAATTTTAAAAAAAACCCTTCTGAAATGTATACTGATAAATTAAAATGGATTTTTTCCCTAACAAAGAACCCGATTACTAGAAAAGGGTGTGTATTAATGTAAGTTTAGGTGCCCCTATCCCGGAAATATTTCAATGAAAACTGTTTAAAAATAAGCTATTGCAATGTCTTTTCCCCCTTTTTGGGGAACTTTATCCAGTATTCTTATAAGTTTTCTGGTTCCCCCGCGGGGGGCCCCCCCCCCTCACCCCCGTGACTTTACAGCGGTAGATGTCCTTTAAAATTCTCTACCTAACTACTAAAAACTTTCCATCTCTAAACTAAATAAATTGTAAGGACACACTATAGTAGAGTTTCTTGTGAAGAAATATATAATTTCGCTGAGTTTTGGCCCCGGGGAGCGCACTCCTTTTGCTCTGAGACGCGGGGGAAAAACTGAGGGAACAGGAAACGTTTCTATGAAAACGAGGGGCATGTGAATTTTCCCCCAATCGCAACCATACACATCCCCCATGAGTCGCACACAATCTCACCCTGCTCTATTCTGTAAGTTTTTGTGCCGCCAAAAAAGAAAAGGGAAAAAGGCCATCTTAAAGATATGCGCAGTTTTTAACCCAAATTAACCATGATCTAAAAATTTCGATCAACATAAAACTGTGCTGTTTCAAATTTGTCAAAAATAATCGCTCAAATAATTGAACATCACTCAATTTTAAGTCCAAAAAAATTAAATTGGCCAAAACCCCCAAAATTTTAAGGGAGTTGCCCCTTTTTCCTTAATGCAGATTTACCCAAAAAGGGGATCAGTTTGTTTGGGTTTACCCGCTTACTTTTTTGTTGTTAAAGGAGATAAGCCACCTCAAGAAGTGTCTGGAGGCAACTCAGGTGTCTGGCATGTCCTATTCAGGCATGCTTAGCCAAACTGAGCATAGATATGTGTGAGGAGTCAAGGATTGACAAGGATTCTTTACTGTAAGGGCGGTGAAACTATGGAGCTCGCTGTCACAAGAGGTTTTGATGGGGGATTCATTGACCAAGATCAAGAAGGGCATAGATGTCTTCTTTGAAAAATAAAATATAAGCGTTATGGAGACTAAATTCTGGAGATCGGACGTTGATCCATACGTTTATCTTGATTGCCATATTTGGATACGGGAAGGAATTTTTCCTCTTTCATGGAGTTATTGGCATCTGCCCCATAGAGGGTTTATGCCTTCTTCTGGATCAACACTGCAGAGTTATAGGTTGGACTCGAAGAACCTGTGTCTTTTTCCAATGTTATCTAGTATGTTACTATGTGTAGGTGGAGGCATGGCTACATATTTTGTCCTTCTTCTGTTCTTAATATGTAAATTGTAAGAACATTAGTATGAAGAAAGAAAATGAGCTTACTACTCAGAAGACTAATTGGTAGGTGTATGGTCAAGCAAATATTTCTCACAGTGATTGGAAAAATTAACTCTGGGTCTTGGGTATAACCAACTAGCACACCATGATGTACCGATACTATGGGGACTATGAAGTGGGCTCAGGAGCTGAATATACTCCATACATGGTGAACGCTAGCTATTTATTACAGCTGAAACCCACTGCTAGATCCTGAAACAACTCTGACCCTACCCCTTTAACTATGCAGATCCCACAGCCAGTGTGGCCACAGCATGTAAGCAGTTAGTGAGTACTGTCCCATCCTCCCGTTTGAGCGACCCCTCTGCACTATGATTGAGGGGTGCCAATGGGTTGCCTTTGCAGCCAGATGCCTAACAAAGAAGTCTAAGCCTGCCATAAATGTATTTCTATTACACCCTGCCATAGGTAAGGTGTAATAGGAGATCAATAAAATCACTATTTACTGCAATAGATTGGAACAGCAATATATAGTCCTAGAAATCAAGCAAATCCATGTTCAAATCTCCTAGATGGACTAAATGTTAGCAAAAAGAAGGGTAAAAAGGTTTTTAAAACATAATTAAAAAAAAATAATGAAAATAAAAAAGAAACCACTTTTCCTATTTTCCATCCCCACAAAAACAACAAAAATACAAAATGACCAAATCCAGAATTTTGTTTTTTGGTAGTTTTGCTTCCCATAAAAATATGAAATAAAAGTGATCAAAAAGTCATATACACTCCAAATTAGAACCAATTAAAACTAGACCTCACTCTCGAAAAATTGAGCCACCACACAGCATCAATGGCATAAAAACAAAAAAGTCTTAAAGGGGTTTGTCTCTCCTGCCGGGAGGTGTGTCTCTCCTCTCAGCAGGCGTGTCTCTCCTCCCAGGAGGTGTGTCTCTCCTGCCAGAAGGTGTGTCTCTCCTCACTGAAGAGCTGTGACATCATCATTCTGTATTTGCAGTAGAAGGTGAAGGTTGTCTGGAGAGGACAGCTCTGCAGCCTCCTGCAGTGTTCGCTTGTGTCTGCAGAGCCTTCATCTCCAGGCTCCACAAGCTCCTTGATGTACTATAACCAGTTATACACACAGCCTGAACACGATGAAATACATGTGAGGAATTCCCACTGCCCCCACCTCCCCCTCTTCTCCATCTGTTATCAGGCATGAGACTGTGTGACTGTGGTATATGGAGGGAACACATGACATAAGACTGTGTTATATGAGGGGATCAATGAGTTAAACAGTCAGTAATTACCCAGATCATTCACCTTAGAGCTGGGAGAGAAGTATCCAGTCAGCAGCCCTCTCACATAGCTGGTTTTACTTTCGGTTTTAACAGCTCAGAGGGGAGTAAGCACAGAGTGTGCAGGCAGCCAATCACAGTGCAGGGGGCATGTCCAGGGCGTTTCCTTTCTGGGGGCGTATCCCAACAGGCTGAATGAAATGTCAGTTAGCCAATCACAGTACCAGGGGCGTGTCTAGGGGTGGAATCCATCCGGGGGTATGTCCCAACTAGTCAATCACAGAAAGGGGGTTTTGTCCCAACTAGCAGCAGCAGAAATAGCTATAGATGCACAGTTTAGCTCATATCTACTATACTAAGTGACTTAGGTAATGCAACCCAATTACAAAAGTGCTTATTTTTATTGTCCCCATAATCTGAGATATGCTCTTTGTAGCGAGAATACCCCTTTAAGTCTCATAAAATGTTTAGTGAAAGCAAAATTTTAATAGTAAAATCTAACAAAAACGATATCAGTTTGGTATCAATAAAATCATACTGACCTGCAGAATGAAGATAAAAACAAGCACTCTAAGGCTCCCTAATAAACAAGCCATCATACAGCTATGTCAGTGAAAAAATACAAAAGATGCAGATAGAAAAAGTGGAAAAAAAAACCCATAAATTAAATTATGTGGACCATCAGAGGTTAAACAAGCATCCATCATATAGGTCCCAGTTGACTTATATGATCCACATACGCCATTGATATTTGAATAAAGCTTTGATTTTACCAGTACTGTATTTTCTTTTCAAAATCTGCATATCTGTGTCTCTGTGTATGTCTCTCTGACTCTGTCTCCTCCTTTCCTTCCCCTCTCCATAGACTTCTACGGGCAGGGTGTAACCCCCTCAGTCAGATAACATTTTGTATTTCAGAATTAATGATAATCTTAGAAGGGCGAAGAAAGGAGTCTGGTAAATAAAAAAAAAAAACATTTTTCTCTTAATTAGTTATATTTCAACTTGTTTACATTAGCATTGCTCATCTCCCAGCTCTTTGTGAAATATCTGGGCAATTACTGAGTCTCTAGCTGCTAGATTCACTCGTCCCCCATATATAACACAGCCTTATACAGTCTGTTCCCTTCTTTCTCCTGCCTGATAACAGATGGGGGAGCAGAGTGCATTTCTCACATTGTTTCATCATTAAAGGCTGTAAGTATAACTGTAACACCAATGCAGGTGTTCTGGTTACAAGGAGCTTGTGCAGCCTGGGAGCGAGCTGACAGCACTGTAGGCATAAGAACCATTGAAGGAGGTCTCCAAAGTTGTGAAATACTCTCCCTTCCAAAGCTCACACAGAATGATGATGTCACCAGTCTTCAGTGAGGGGAGACCCGCCTACTGGGAGGGGAGACCCGCCCCTGGATTTGAATCCGTAAAAGACAGAAACAGCTCAAGTCTACGAAAGTGTCACGGTTCACGCCATGGTCCCTGCCTTGGATTGTTGCCGTGTCTGTGCCTGCCATGTTTCTACTGGGGCTCCCTGTGCATGGGTCCCGGCAGCCTGTGTTCTCTGCTGTATACTTGCCTGTCCTGTTGCTCCTGCTGTCTGGAGTCCTATACGTCCACCGCGCCTCCTAGGGCACGCATGTGGCAGCTTTCTGCCCTTTATTGGGTCTGTGTCTCTGTTGTCTTCCTCTTGACCTGTGACCCCTGGCTATAAGAGGAACTTCCTGTCCTTGCTCCAGGGTCAGTCCATTGTTGTGCCTCATGCCTTGTGTTGGTCCATCTGAGCTCCTTCCAACTTCTCAGGTCTGCTTTTCTGGACTTAACCCCTGAGATGCCTGGTTCAGTTCCTGCAGTCCATCAGAGCTCCTTACCACCTATCTGTCGTCTTCTGCTGTCCCTGTACTCGTCCAGTTCCTGCTGATTTCTGCTGTTGGACTCATACGTTTACTTGCTGTATACTGTCGTTATACCTGTCCATTACCTGCTATATCCGCTGGTTCACCTGTTCTGTATCCTGTTGTAGCTGTGATTTTATACATTTATTGCTGCTGAGTCTTGCTGTTGCATATGTTTTCCTGCTGTACCTGTCTTCCACTGCTTCAGTGTCTGGTGTCCCTGTCCTGCACCTCAGCTGTCATCGCAGGTAGCCACATCAGGGGTAGCGACCTGGGGGTTCCCCGCAGCAAAGTCCGCCCGGCTTTGCAGGGGGCTCCGGTGAAGACCGGGAGTCCCTTAAACTCCGCTCCCTGGTGTGGATCTCCTTCTACCATCTCGTCTGCGGTGATCACAGTGGATCTACACCCGGTTACCAGCGATTGGCGCCTCAGTGCTTACTGTTACCACCGGATCGTGACAGAAAGCTTGTGATGAGAAAACCCCTTTAAGGATTACAAGAAAAAACATCAAAGTTCGCCATGAACATTGAAATGATTTGCAAGATTCTGTTATATTATTGGTGTATCATGTCTAGATAACTACCCATTAAAAGGTCCCATAAAGTAACAAAGGAAAGTAATGTTATTCATGAAGATTGGACTTTCAAGGAGGCAATATGAGGCACAGAACTACTCCAAGAAAGCTTCAGAATGGGAAAAGGTTAGGAACAACTAAAGTAGAAAATGAAAGGATTAGCTGCGCATTAGTAAAAGTCATAGGTGTCTGGTAAGTCAGGGCAGCAGGAGGTATATGTATTGTTCATATTATGTAATAAAAAAATTATCTTAACTTTTGTCAGTCGAAATATCTGAAATCACAGTCAACGGCAATTCCAGAGCATCGTTAAGGGATAATTACATTGATCTTTATTTACTTGTATTGTATTTTCTTGTTGAGGTGACGCTTCCTCGGACTATTGTATTAACGTGTCTTCTCCTGTTCATTAATACCCAGCTGTGCGCCCACATCCAGTTGCTCTTATTACAGCCTGCAGGATTCTGGCCTTGCAGTTATTATTGCTTGGATAACACAAGACCCTTTACAAATAGCCTGCTGGAAGAAAACATGTGCCCGATATTTTCCGTCTGGCTTCCTCACTTCAGTGCTGGCCTGGAAGAAGAGAAATTCGTTTATTTGGGGGTTACAGTTCTTGGATCTGTATATACAGTTGGTAATGAGAATAAAAACTTATTAACATTCACAGCAGCCACCGGTTTATTTAATTTGATGAAAATGGAACCATTTCCTTGTTCAGGATTATAGCTCAATGTGGTTTTAACATTTTTAGAAAATAAAATACAACTTGCTAATAAGTTTCCCATATAAGATCCTCTCTACTTAGGGTAGATTCACCAGGCTTGTGTACTAAATAGCATGATACTGGGTAGAATCATTGGAAAAGACTTGGGAATATTGGCAGACAGTTGTTTTAAATTTAGTGGACAATGCCAGTTAGCTGCTGCCAAGACATATCAAATCAAATCATGGGTTGCATAAAAAAAAGAATAGATGCTCTTGACAAGAGTATATTTTTGCCTCTATAAGAATCAATGTTGAGGCCACGTATGGAGTGTTACATACAGTTTTGGACGACAGTATAAAAGAAGGACACAGCTGAACTGCAGCAGGTGCAGAGGAGGGCGACCAAGCTGGTTAGGGGAGTGGGTGCAGAGGAGGGCGACCAAGCTGGTTAGGGGAGTGGGGGGCAGAGGAGGG
>JAODAL010064261.1:0-18817 GCA_025379985.1 Phyllomedusa bahiana
AATAATAAAATTTTCCCATAAAAAATCTACACTAACTGGTGAACTTTATCCAATGTTCTTTATAGAAAAGGGCTTGTCTTTTTTTCGCCCCGGCCCCCCCCCCCGCTCCCTCCGCCTGACTTTCCCGGGTAATCGCTTTAAAATTCCTAGCTAACTACATAAAATCTTCAAATCTCTAATATAACAAATTTGGAAAAACAGCTAATCAGGGGTTTCCTTGCAAAAATAACTAATTTCCTGAGCTGGGGGGGGCCACAGGAAACGCACGCCCTTTCCCTAGAACGCTGAGACACTGAGGCTGAAACAAAACGCTGTTCATGAAAACGAGGTCATGTGTTTTTTTCCAGCCAATCGAACCAACACACCCCACATACCGCACACACACTCCCCCTGCTCATTCTATAACTATTTGCGGCCCCAAAATTACGGAACCCCAAAAAAAGGCGCGATTTTAATATGATCCAATTTTTAACCCTTTAATTACGCTTGATCGGAAATTCGATCACCATAAAAACCTTCCCGTTTTCAACTTTGTCGATAAAAATCGTCAAACTACTGAAAACCAATGCAAATCGACCACACCACTTACAGAACAACAAGAGGTCCCAACGTCGCGCTAAACATTGCCAGTCCGGAAAAATTTTCCGAGAATTTCCCCTTTTCCCCCCTGTCCGGAAACGGCGTACCGGGGTACGGGAGGGGCGTCCTTGGGTTGAACTTTTCCTCTCCTCGTTTGATCCCGGGGCATGTCGTGCGGTACCTGAGCTCAAGTTCAAGTCCCCCCTTTCCTTTGTTTCCCGGTCGCCGGGAACTTCAGGACGCTTCTTTAGTGCGAAACTTCGCTCCCATGGTCCCCTCGAAACCCCTTTTGGCATCCATCCGTAAATGGAAGATCCCGGACTTCGTTCGATTCCCACGGAGCCGGTGCTATCACTTGGGGCCTCCCAAAGAAACATCCATTCTATAGCCCCCCCGCTCCTCTTCACAATCCTGCGGGGGCTCCCAGGCTCAGCGCCACGCCCCTATGCGGGACTGGAAAGGGGCAAGAAACGTTGAGGACAAACTGCCAAACTTGTGTCGGGTGGCACCTCGCTCTTTCCCCCGCTTCTCCCCGACGCCCTCAAAACCCCCCGCCGGGCTGCTCCCCGGAAATTTCCAAATTTTGCATTTGTTTGCAAAAGCAGGGGGAGACCTTCCCTCCCATCACCCCTACAACTGTCCCATTGCCTTTGCCGGGTACAGTCCTCCCTGGGGCGGGGTTTATCCGCTGTCATTCCTAAACCCGAACCCATTCGCCATATACAAAGAATCCAGGCGGGGTTTTTACTGAAAGTCCACCCCCCACTATGCCGTTCTTCCGTGGAAACAAAGATTCTCTCTACGCCCCTCATTGAAACGTGCACTGAATAAAATAACCGTGAAAACCTTCCCATTACCTCTATCAGGGAGCTTTTCAACCCTTCCGGGGCCTTTTTCTCCAAATTTGGATCTACTGGACCTAAAATCCATCCACATTCGCAGGGCGACAGTGAAGGGCGGCGTTTAACACACGTATCCATTTGGGTTTTTAGTTTATGCCATTGGGCTTTAAATGTCCCCATCTTTCGGGAAATTTTGGGAATTTAATCTTTGGGACCTCCTTTTTCCGCTTGTAGTATACCGGACCTTCGGGGTTTTCTCCCCTCCCAAAAAACCCCCATTTTCATTGCCCAGGGTCCTTAATGCCTCAGAGAAAACCACCTTATCCCAAATTAGAAGTCCAATTTAATCGTCCAGCTTCCCCTTTCTTCTACAAATTTCTAAAAGGGGACTTCAAATAACCCAGCCAACGTCTGCCCCTCATGGCCCCCCCCTCTCTGCCCCACCATTCAACCTTTTTTGGGGTTCGCCAACTACACCGCCATTCATCTCGCATTTCCCCACGGGGGGTACCCCAATTGTGGCCTTACTAAAAATCGGAAATTTATAAGTTTGCCAAGCCTGAAAAAAACCTTTTCTCCGGCTCAAGTCACATTTGCATGGGCCGCTATCCTTCCCCCAACATTGGAATCCTTTTTTTCCTGGAGGTAATGCCTCTTCAGGGGGAGCAGGGGTCTCACTACGAATCCAAGGGGCAAACCATCACGTTGGCTTTTTTTCGAAACTTTCTCTCCCCAAAAAGAATTACACATTGAGACCGTGAGCTTTTGGCTAAAATTTAGCCTTAAGGAACCCCTTCGGAGGGGCTCTCTCGGGGTCACTATTTTTTCAGACCCAAAACCCACAATCTACGACACCCCAACCCTCAACCCCCGGGCATTCCCTCTCTTCTCGCATTTAATTTCGTATCCTTTCCGTCCCCCGAAAAGAACATAAAGCAACGCCGTGCCCCGTGCCTCAAACATTTTTGGTGGGGAAACCCCCTTGTCACATCATCCCCCCGACTTAATTTTCCGGGGCCCCATGGACTCCGACAGTACCCCCTGCAAGAGTTTTGTTGACCTGTGCTTTGCGGGAAAATTCGAATAGGGCATGGTTCGGGGGTAGCCACCATCTTGGATGTCAAAGCGGACAGCTCATCCCGCTACATTGGGGCCCTGACCCGTAAAGGGATGTCAAGGATTTTGGCATCGTTCCTGTTTTGCCCGCAAACAAACGCCTCCCTTAACCTGGGGTTTTGCTTCAACCCTTGCCTTCCAATCGCCCATGTCCCATTTGCCATGGACTTCATTATTGATCTTCCCTCCCCCCGGGTATATTGTCATTTGGTTTCGGGGATCGCTTCTCAAGATGGGCACTTCGTGCCTCTGCCGGGCCTCCTTCTGCACCTCGCCTCGATCTTTTTTTCCTCATTTTTTTCATTACGGGCCTCTCATCATATTGTTTCTGACCGGGATGAAATTTCCGTATCAAGTTTCTGGCGACTCTCTCCCCAGTTAAAAGTGAATCGGGACTTCTCCTCGCGTTCACCCATCTAAGGGCAGAGGGAGAGAGTCAACCAATCCTGGAGAATTACTTGTCCATTTCATTCCCCGACAGACGACTGTCAATTTGCTTCTCTGGCGGTTTTTCCCAAATTCTTTGGATTCTGTTTGGCTGGCCCTCCTTCAGCTGGTGAGGACTTCTCCCCCGCCCTCCCCCCCGCTGTGTCTGCCTGGGACATTCTGCGGGGACCCCCCGGGTTTTCCGACTTGAGGCCATCTGGAGTGACTCTCCGATCTCTGCAAGGGGCCTCTGCCCAGAATAAACTCCGAGCGATAAAAGGAACCTCCT
The DNA here is from genome assembly GCA_025379985.1 of Phyllomedusa bahiana. Lineage (NCBI taxonomy): Eukaryota > Metazoa > Chordata > Amphibia > Anura > Hylidae > Phyllomedusa > Phyllomedusa bahiana. The sequence goes on from JAODAL010064261.1 coordinate 3,253, forward strand.
CATCTTTTCCCCCGGGATAAAGTCTTTTTCATCCAATATTTTCCCCTAATGATCCCCACTACAAGCTAGGCCCCCCATCTGGGTCCTTTTTGGGTTCTGAAGGGGATCAACCTGGTGGCTTACAAGCTCAAGACCTCCCTAAATGCCATCCCCGAAACCCCCTTCCACCTTTTTGCTAACCCTTCATCGGAAAGGTTCCCTCAGAGGACGCCCCTTCCCTAAACCCGATACTTCCGACTCTTCACCGTGAAAGAAATCTTGGCTATGAAGACATCGGGGGGAGAGCTTTTTCCCCCATCGACGGAAGGGTTGGGCCCCAAAGGGGAAAGATCGGGGGAAAACGGGGGGACAACATTAGACCAGGGTTCCAGAAATTTTTTCCCAGGCCAGGAAAAGGGGGGGGGCCCAAAAAAGGGGGGGGACTACACGGTTTACCACACCCGCAGTTCGGGACAGGGACACCGGCGACTGGACCCTCCTTGCACCCCCCGGCACCCCCCCGCACTCGCTCCTTTGGGCGCAGCTACTTACCCGGCCACGCTTCTGCTTCCCCGCGCCTGTCTGCTGTTCGGTGAGTGGCTGATGCCGGCCGCTGACCCTATATAATGCCCCCCCTTTCCAACACTTTCAATCCATAGCCCAACCCTTTCAGGGAACCTTTTTTGTGTTTTTCCGGGCGGGTTTCTTTTTACCCTCCCTCCGGTTCCCCGACCACGATCCTCCCCTCCCTGACCTTCTGGGCCCCCCCCCTATGTTTTCCTGTCCAATTTTGCTCTACCGGCACCTCGCTAACCCCCCCCCAAGCAAGTCACATAGGGTCGACCTGGTGGAATCCCACCGCACAGTCCACCCGCTTTTCGCAGGTTTTTGAAAAATGGGGCCCACTCATCATTAATGTCTGGGTGGGCCTCGCCCCCCCTCCCGGGGCCGGCACAACCCGGGCCCCGCACAACGGGACCGCCGCCCGCATATCGGGGCGTTTGGGGCACGCTTTTAAACCCTGCCGGCCCTTTCCCGCTACTTACATAGGCCCCCGCTCCTGCGCAGCCCGTCTCCCCCCACATTTCCACGCTCCCTAGGCGCCGCGCCCGCTCTGGAAAATTTAAAGGTCATGCACCGTAATTGGGGAGCCGTCCCCTGCCCTTTTTTAAGCCTGCCCTTCCTGAGTCTTGTGCCATCTTTATGCCTATAGCCTATAAAAAGCGTTCCTAAGCCTTGTTCTGAACCTGTCCTACCCTTTTCTCCCGTTCCTCAACCCGAATCTTGCCCCTGCCCTGACCTTTTGCCCGTCCACGACTAGAGCCGCCTGAAAAATTTTGTACCACGCTACACCTTGGCTGCCTCCGCAAGCAAGTCACTCGGGGAGCGACCTGTAAACTCCTGCCGCACAAGTCCCCCCTTTGCGCAGGGTCTGGAAAACCCCGGGCCTAACTTAAGATTTCCCCCACGGCTGGCTTACGCCAACGCTTTTCCGGGGGTCCAGAGGACCCTATCTCCGACCGTGACAGTAAAATCCGGGCCCCTGGACCCGCCAAAGGGGCCCTCCGCCCACGAGACCTCACCACCTTGTGGCTCAGCAGTTCAACAAACGTCACAAGCCCCAACTCCCATCTCTCCCCCCATGATCACATTTCCCGGCCGCCACCAGCAAAACCCCTCCCCTGGCTCCCGCTGCCCCCTTAAGTTTCCGCCCGACTGCTGGGCCTAGCTCCACTGTCTATGCCTCCAAGTTTGATGAGGACACCAAGGCTTTGGGGGGTTTATACCCAATGCTCCCCCCATATCGAAATTAATGGGGAACCAAATTCCCTACCGAACGTCAAAGGGGGGTTTGGCCACTTTCTTTCTGGAAAACCCTGTCCTGGCTACCCCCCTCTGGGGCAGGGCACCCAATCAAAGGCGAACCCTTTCTTCATTCCTCACCAAAAATTTTAGGATTTTTTTCGAGGAAACCCCCCGGCTTCCTCTGCCGGGGACCACCTTGCAAACCTCGCCAAGGGGCTCACTGTAGGGATTTTTCCTACTTTTCCGCATTTGGGCTTTTCAATTCTCATGGAATAAGCGGGGTTTACTGCCACCTTCAAGAAGGGCCCCTCCACCGCACAAGGGTGCCCTGTCCGCCCGGGGCCTCCCGTCTTTCCTTAGACCTTTTCAACCCTGGCCACTCGGGTTTTTTTTCATCCTTTTTTCGGAACCCATAGGGGCTCCGGGAAAACGAAAAGGGTAGACCCCCTCGCTCCCTGCTGGCTCCATATTCCCAAGGGCCCCCACAGTTGCCCCTCCCCCTCTGCCGAGGGGGCAATGGGAATGGGTAGAGCCCTCTTCTGCGCCAGAGCTAACAAAGACGGAAAATCTTTGCTTACTGCAGCAGTTCAGACCATTTCCCAATCCTCCCCTGGCCCTCACCCGGGAAAGGCGCACCTAGGTACGTGGGAGAGGCATCCCAGTGAAGGAAGGCCTCTCCCGCCTGCCCCGCCCGTGTCGCTACGGGGGGTTCCCAGTTTTCACGTTTCCCGCTTTCCGGGGCCTGGGCGCTGGAAATTTCTTGGACTTGCTCTGGTGCCCCCCCAAATTTCCCGGATCCACCTGGAGAAGCCCCCACCATCTCCTCGCCCGTGGGAAAATTTTCCCGGGGCCAATTCGTCCCCACTGACATCGGCCTCAAGTACGGTCCTGCACAAGGGGAAAACTTGCGTTTTTTCGTACACCCTTTCCCCCCTCGTCCATTTTCCTGGTCCCCGGGCTGCAGCGCCCGCTCCCGTCCAACTGGGAGACGGGCGAATCTTGAGTTGGGGGTTTGGGGTGTCCCCTCTCCGTTTGTGGGACCTCGCCCCCGGGGCTTACCGCTCTCCCTGCCGCTAAGCCTGGCGGCCTTCCCGCCCGTATCAAACTTTTGCAACACTTCCCAGAACAACGGAAAATTGGCCCCACGCCCATATACTGCCATTGTCTTCTGCCCGGCTCTCCTCCCCGGGGAGGTTTAACCCCTTTCGTCCCGAGACCTTGGCAGTCTACCTATTCAAGGAAATCTCCAGAAGGGTTCATTTCCCAAATCCTCTCTCCCTGGGGGCCCGGGTTCTTTTCATGCTAAGAAGGGGGGAAAATATACAAAAAAATGGGAAAAAATTACTCAAAAAACAGAAACATGGCCATACTCACGCTATAAAAAAAAGAGATGATCTAAACACGCCAAGGCAGCACACACCCCCAGCATTGAAGAAAAATACCCAGGTGCAGCGAGGGGGGTAAACCCCCATCCTCCACTAGGTGGAAGTGAGCTACCTTAAATTCATCTATTTACATAGCATGCAAAAAAGAAAAAAAGCCCCATACCATACTTGGAAAAATATACAGATACAAAAAAACCCTAAGGGCACCGTCGCACACCTTCCATGCTGGGGGTGGGGGGACGGGTGCGGGATTCTACTTGCATCCATCCCCAGTACGTTGGGCAAAAAAAAACTATTTTCACATACGGAAAAAAAAATCAAAAATAGTATTGGTTAACATAAGGGGCCCCAAAATTGGGAACCTCCAAACCCCTTCACGGGTCCTCATCTATTGGGGTCCCACCTCCCTTAAAACACAAAATATACAAAAAAATGGGAAAAAAATTTCTCAAAAAACCCAAAAAATGCCTACTACCAGAAAAAGCGAATGAGCAAACACAGCGCGTTTGTGGCACCCCCGCCCTGCTTACCGCTTCTCCGTCCGTCAAACCTCTGGGGGCCTTCCCCCCGGTTCAATTTTTGCGACGTCTTCTCCGAAAGCAAGCAACATTGCCCCCCCCATCCCCCAAAGCTGTCCTATTGATCCCCTCCCGGGGTCTCCCCCACGGGGCGGGGTTACCCCCTTTTGGCCCTGAGACCTTGGCTATTCTCCCATATAAGGAAACCCGAAGGGGTCTTTTCGCAACCCTCCTTCCAGCTGGGGCCCGGGTTCTTTTTGGGGCAAAAGGGGATAAAACCCAACATCCTTGCATAACTATCAGGGCTTAACAAATCTGGTAAAGAACCGCTTCCCTGCCCTGAACACGGAGCTTTTTGACCGGCTACAGGTGAAAAATTTTTTAATGAACGGCCCGCAGGGGCTTATAACCTCAACGGAAACTGGGGGCGATAAAAGGGAAGCCCGCCTTCAACATTCGCGAGGGGCACTTCAGTCCTGTCACCCCCTTAGACTCTGCAAGCCCCAGTCTTCCAAGAATTTGTCAAGACATTTTCAACCTCCTTACACTGCGTGTTTGTCCCCGGGATATATTCTGGTTTTTCCCTCCCCCCCTTGTCCCATCAAGTTTATGTACACGGCCCAAACTCTAAGGCCAACCCCTCATGCAAGCTGGGAAAAGTGTCTTTTTTTCACAGCAGAGCCTACCATTCCTGGGCTACGTCTTTTCCGACAGGGCCTGCAATGGATTTTGGGGGTTTTAGAGTATAATTTTAGATAGTCAGAAAAAGTTATTTTTTTAACAGGGATTATAATTTGCATGATATATTGGCCTCAGATGGACCCTCAAAGTTGCTGCCATCCTACAGGGGCCCCCCCCTGGTCTCCGAGCCATAAAAGAGATTCCGGGATTCCCCAAACTATCAGCAATTTAACACATTTCCCTCGCTTATCTCCTCGCTGGTACTCCCATTGACCAAGAAGAACCCAATCCAAACTCTGGCCACCAGGCAAGGAACCCTTCACCAATTTTAAAGTCGTTTTCTCCTCTGCCCTGTCTCTCCCGGCCAATACGGGAAAACCATTTTTCCTCGAGGTCGACGCCTCCTCGGGGGGCCCGGGGGCCCCATACTCCCCCAGAAAGGCCAAAAAGGCAAGACCCCATTTGGGGTTTTTCTCTAAAATTTTTCCTCGCAGAAAAATTTAATCATCGGCAACCGGGATTACTGGCTACAACGGGCCCTGGAGAAAGGGCAGTATCTCTGGAGGGGGCCGCCCCCCATCACCATACCGACCAAAAAAAACCCCCTTTAATCTCCAAAAAGCTAAACGTTTAAATCCCCCAGGCCTTTGGGCCCCTCTTTTTTTCCCCCGATTTAATTTTCTCATTCATTTTCGCCCTGCGGAACAAAAATTTCAAGGCCGTGCCCTCCCTGTTTGGGAAAGTGACGGGGAAAAATCCACTCCAGGCACATTATCCCTCCGAAGGGCTCTCTCTGCCGCGCCTGTAACCTACAACGTATTTCCCCCAAGACATACTTCGCCCAACTCTTCGAAAAAATACGTCATGGGTCATTGCTCCCCCAGACGGCACCCAAAGTGCAGAGGTCTTCTCCCTCATCTCTCGATTTTACTGGTGGCCACCTAGCCCAGGATTTTCGTGTTTTTGTGGAGTCCGCGTTTCCCTTTCCCCCGGGAACAAGTCCCCTCCCAACCCGGGGCGGGTCTGCTCCTTCCACTCCCGATCCCCACGGTCCTTGGCCCGAACCATGGTTTGTATCACGGATCTCCCTCCTTCCTCTGGTAACACCTGATCGGGTGGTTACAACTTTTTCTAAAATGTCTCACTTTACCCCTCTCCGGGTCACCCTCGCCCCTCCCTTGCCAGTCTTTTTTTTTCTACATATTTCCCCCCTGCATGGGCTTCCCCGGGACTAGGTCGGACCAGGGTGCCAATTTGTCTTCAAATTCTGGCGCCCCCGTAACCAGCTACAAGGGGAAAAGGGCTTTTCTTTGCCTACCACCCCCATCTAATGGGGAGGGGGAAGAGTTAACCAGACCAGGCTTCTACCTGCGCCACTTTTTCTCCGCACCCAGGGTATTGTCTTGTTTGTTTTCCCTGGGGTAGTCTTCCTAAACTCCTTGGATCGGATTTTCTGAGCTGCATTTCTTTATTGTCCACGGGCACATCCCCCCCCACCCCTCCCCCTTTCTGTACCCCTGAGGTCCCTCTGTGAAGGAGCTGGTCCAGGACCCCGCTACTGGAAGCAATGCACCATTCCATTCAGGGTTCCGCTCGACCAACCAAGCGACAAAAAGTAAGACCCCCCCGATCTCTCTCCTGGGGACAAAGGGGTGGGTTTTCGTAAATATATCCGTTTTCAAGGTTTCCCCGCTATAATGGGGCACCGTTCCTGGGTCCATTTTGAGGGGCTTAACCATAAACCAGTGGGATACAAGCTCCCCTTTCCCCCCCATGCGGGTCCCGAACGCCTTCCATTCTCTCTTCAAAACCTCATCCTAAATCGCTTTTTCTCGGGGACTTGCCCCCCACTCCTAGGGGCCATGCCACCCGATGTCTTTATGGGAAGGGATTTTTAGATATGAAGACTCAAGGAAAACGTTTTTTCTCATTGACCGAAGGGGTTTTGGGCCAGAAGGAGGGCCTGGATCAAGGGGCAATATTCTGGACCGTAACATCATTCGAATTTCCTTCAGGGGCCGAAAAAAAAAGGGGGGGGGCCGAAGGGGGGGGTATGTCCCCCGGTGGCCCCGGACCCCCTCCCAGGTCCAGGCAAACCCGGCCCCCCCACGAGCGAAAAAGCCGCCCCCCAGTCGGGGGGGTGGGGACCTCACCCCCGCCGGGGCCCCCGCCTTTTATTCCTGCACTCCCCGCTGCAGCTCCCTCTCCCGGCGCCGTCCCCCCCCCAAGGGGGCCGCGCCGGTCTGGAAATTTTAAAGGGGCCCTGCAAGGAATTGGGTATTGCCGTCGCTGCCCCCATTTAAACCTGCCCCTTCCCGAGTCTTGTGCCGGACTTTATGCCTATAGCCATAGAGAAAACGTTCCTAAGCCTTTTTCTATTACCGTGTACTGTAACATTTTCTCCCGTTCCCACCACAAACTTGCCCCTACCCTGACCTTTTGCCCTTTCCCCCTACGAACCATACCGCCTCCTGGGCCTCTGCCTTCCCCACTACGACTTGCCCGATGATTTTGTACCACCTACACCCGGTGCCTCCGCAAGCAATCACTCAGGGTAGCGCCTGGTAACTCCTGCCGCACAATCCATCCCCTTTGCGGCGGGGTTTTGGTGAAAACCGGGGCCACTTAATTCTGCCCCGGCTGGTTAGCCATCGTTTTCGGGGTCCCGAACCACTATCTCCCCACCGTGACAAATTTAATTTTTTAATTGCTTTTGCATTCCCTCTCCCCTTAAACTGCTTGATATTCTTTACTTTGGGGAATTACTTTTGAAGATCTGTGGATATGCATTACTTTATGTAATGTTGTTTGGCTATCCTATCTGCATTAACATATTAGATATCTATGTCATTCAACCTAGTAGATTTTTTTGTTTTTGTTTGTGCAACAGTCTATTATTGTCCTAGGGAATTCCAGGATTAGGTAGGAGGTTCATGGTTGGGGCCGCCCTTTTCAGGACAATAGCTCTACTTAGGTAGGGTCCTAGTACTCAGGGTATATTAAGTATAGTGTTTTCTTTAGTTTTTTAAGGATATCCTTAAAAGTTATATTTTATATAGGATTTACATCTCACCTGTGATTTGTTTGACATTCATGTCAAATCCTATTTCGTCATTTAGTTGGTGATTTCCAATCCATAGTGTATGTAAAATTGGTTTCTGTTTCGTATGTAAACTTCTGGTTTCAACTGTATATACACACACATGAGACAAAATGAGAAAACAAATCCAGAAAATCACATCTGTCTGATTTGCAAATGAATATATTTGCAAATTTTGGTGGAAAATAAGTATTTGGTCAATAACAAAAGTTCATCTAAATACTTTGTTATATATCCTTTGTTGGCAATTACAGAGGTCAAAGGTTTTCAGTAAGTCTTCACAAGGTTGGCACACACTGTTGCTGGTATGTTGGCCTCCATGCAGATCTCCTCTACAGCAGTGATGTTTTCGCTAGGCAGCACGGACTTTCAACTCTCTCCAAAGGTTTTCTATGGGGTTGAGATCTGGAGACTGGCTAGGCCACTCCAGGACCTTGAAATGCTTGTTATGAAGCCACTCCTTCGTTGCCCTGACAGTGTGCTTGGATCATTGACATGGTGAAAGACCCAGCCACGTTTCATCTTCAATGCCCCTGCTGATGGAAGGTGGTTTGCATTCAAAATCTCAAGATACATGGCCCCATTCAGTCTTTCATGTACACGGATCAGTCGTCCTGGTTCCTCTGTAGAGAAACAGCCCCAAAGCATGATGTTGCCACCACCATGCATCACAGTAGATATGGTATTCTTTGGATTAAACTCAGCATTCTCTCTGCTCCAAACATGATGAGTTGACAATATGACATTCTCTCAATACTCTTCTGGATCATCCGAATGCTCTCTAGCAAACTTCAGAAGGACATGTACTGGCTTAAGCAGGGGGACATATCTGGCACTGCAGAATCTGAGTCCCTGGCAGCATAGTGTGTTACTGATGATAGCCTTTGTTACGTTGGTCCCAGCTCTCTGCAGGTCACTCACTTGGCCCCCCCGTGTGGTTCTGGGATTTTTGCTCACCGTTCTTGTGATCATTTTGACCCCACGGGGTGAGATCTTGCATGGAGCCACATATCGAGGGAGATTTTCAGTGGTCTTGTATGTCTTCCAGTTTCCAGTTGATTTCCTCACACCAAGCTGCTTGCCTATTGATGATTCAGTCTTCCCAGCCTGGTGCAGGGCTACAATTTTGTTTCTCGTGTCCTTCGACAGCTTTTTGGTCTTCATCATAGTGGAGTTTGGAGTGTGACTGTTTGGGGTTATAGACAGGTGTCTTTTATACCGGTGCCATTACTAAAGGTTATGAGTGGAGTACAGAGGAGCCTCTTAAAGAAGAAACAGGTCTGTGAGAGCCAGAAATCTTGCTTCTTTGTAGGTGACCAAATACTTATTTTCCACCATAATTTGCAAATAAATTCTTTCCAAATCAGACAATGGGATTTTTCTGGATTTTTTTTCTCATTTTGTTGCTCACAGTTGAGGTCTACCTATGATGTCAATTACAGGCCTCTCTCATCTTTTTTAAGTGGGAGAACTTGCACAATTGGTGGCTGACTAAATACTTTTTTCCCCACTGTATAAAGATAAGCTTGACAGATAACACACAATAATATCATGGTAAAGAAGGATATTTCAACCTTTGCAATGGCTTTTGTTGTGATCTAGCAAATGACATAACTGATATCACAGTTAAGTTAAACTTTGCTACATCCATATATATGATCACTGATCACTTGAGACCCCACTGTTTAGACATCTCTCAATTTCTAGAACATAAGCGCTGCTGTATTGTGGATGGCCCACAATACTAAATAATTTATTTATAGCACACTGTAAGACTATTGTATGTCTAGTCAGGGGTATAACTAGAGAGGGTTGGACCCTATAGCACACTTTTGGATAAGCCCCCCATGCCAGCCCCTCCCCCAACTACAAACATTTACCGCTGCCTGTTAATAATAGTCATGCAGTTACTATATAATACAAGGAACAAATAGCTCACCATACATATCACCATCTTACGGCTACCAAACAAATCCCACTATACCAAAACCAACATAACCATAACACTACAAAAAACATGACAGTACTAAATTCTATCCCCTGCACCCACTGAAGATCATGTGTGCAGCTGATCTTTTGGGGGTGCAGAGTACAAAGTTCAAGCTGCACAATATGACTCTGGGCTCCATAGACACAGCACAATCTTCAGGGGTTTGCTGGCTCTCCACTGACCCCAGCCCCCATAGGAGATTGTGCCTGTAAGCTGTGCTCTGTATCCCTCTCTTCTGCCCCTCCCCCACCAGTGTGGTATGCAGGCTAGTGCCAACACAAAATACAACCCCCACCTATCAAACCAATGTTTGTGTAGGAAATTCTGCATAGCGAGTTCTGCAAGAAGTTGTTATGGTGGTCTGGGCCGGAAAGAGAAGAAAATGGAAAGAGGAGACATCTCCTGTGAGTCATTGGATGTAAATGTACTGTAATCACTTATACTATATGAAGAGTACAACTGGTATCTACCACTACATGGTCACATTATAGCAGGTAATATTGGTAACAGTGTAATGCTTTAGATTCAGAAACAATTCTGATTTTTCTTCTCTTCAGCACTAGAGCAGTTCTTATCTCCTGCTTTTGTACACAAGCTTCCCCAGGTTACCGAATATCTCTGAGCTCTCCTGGATGCTAAATAAGGTATTCAACATCCAAGATATCTGGGTAATGCCTCCCCCCACCCCTCCCAGTTAGCTTTCTTCACGAGCTGTTACACAGTTGTGTGGGAAACTGTGGCTTGTAAAAGAAGGGATGTGGTGGCTTGGCATTGTGCGTAACACAGTTCTGAGTCTCCTTGAAATAAACTTTTAAAAATTGGCCACAATACAGTGCTTCCCTTTCAGACTTATGAGCACACTCAACTCTATTTGTCTAGTGACTGGTTAAGCATGTATGGGGCAATTTTATAGCTCTAGGTGGTATGAGCCGTATTTATGGTACCCATATGGGATGTCCCTACTGCAGGCCTGTGGAGGTTGCCATTAGTTCCTCACCCCTCTGTAACTCATTAGTATTTTTTGTTCATTATTGTTTATTTGCTGCGTAGTATCCATGGACTGTTTTTTTTCCATTGACCTCATGAGTAGTTTTTAATATTGGTTGCGAGTGGGCCAACTTTTTTGTGGCCAAATAAAAAACAGCTGTGTAGAATAAACCACCTGTAATACCTTCACACCCTATTTGTCTAAAGTTGGAATATCAAATCAATAAAAATCATTATCATAATAAAATTTTAAAAAAAGAAAACGGTTTATCTTTATTAGTACAAAGACTATCAACGGAAACAGAAGAGATTGTGTTTTGTTTTTTTGCTCCAGACACAGCACAACTCCTGTCCAAAAGTTGAATCTATTGTTGTAAGTCATCCTCATTCAACCCATGGTCAGGAATGGTGCTGTTTCTGAAAAAAAAAAAAAGACATTTTCTTATTCCAAACAATTCCTTAAACAAACATAGGAAGGATATATGTGAAGTTGGAGGTACATGAGGAAACAGACAGGTAGGCTTGCTGTCTAGTTAGTATTTTTTTTAGCTGCTTCTGTACAACTTAATTAGTGGAAATAAAGTCCAAATATGTGCTGTGTTTATTAGTCTACCACCTACTTGATTAAATTCTGAAGAATATTGCTTTCGTGAATAATGATGAATAATTTAGTTGGTTAAATTAAAAGCAGTATTCCATCACAGAAAAATGGTAAATTAAAGGGCTTTTACCACAAAGGCATTTCATGCCTTGCTTGTCCTGCTTCAGCTTTCAGTGTGTTCAAAAGGAGGCATGTATTTGTTTGAATTGCAAATCATGTGACTCAGCAGACTTGACATCACCATGCCTTTTCCCACAGTGTGCTAAAGCAAAGGTCTGCTTATGTAAAGAGCTGCGAATAGCTACAATGTAGCTGAGTGGTTATCACTTCTGCCTTCCAACATAGGTGTCTTAGGTTCAAATCCCTGCAGGATCCAAATGTGATTTTTTTTCCTCAATGCACATACCTGATGGGGTTTCTTTTTATTTATTTGCACTATTTCACTAATTACAAAGGGAAGTGAAGACAGATAGAAGACACACCTTTGGGGTTGAACACTCGCTCAGCAATGAGCATGTGTTGTTACTAAGCAGGGAAGAGACTGATAGTAGCTGCCTGAGAGGAGAGGTGATGTCCGAGAATGTGCAGTCAGAACTGAGGAGTTCTCAGCCCTAATTGTATCCCCGAGAGATTAGCTGTACACTACGGATCACTTAGATAGCAGCTAAAACAAAAATGGTACAGAATTTTTAATAATGATGAAAGGTGAAAATGTTTATTATTTAATTTGCTCTCCACATAAATTTTAATTTGGGTAAAACCCCTTTAAATAAAAAAATATCCAGGGCTTCTGTAGCAACAAGATGTGTTATATAACACTAGGTTATATATTTGATATATCACTAAAATATTTAAAAGAAAAGTAATGATGAACCAGATACCACTGTAGTGATTATAAGATTTGAGCAATAACTTAAAGAATTGTCTTGCTTTCAGCACTGGGTATCATACATTGTTAACACAGCATACATTTAAATACTGTCACGTCTTCCATGTAGATTTATCAACATATTATTCACAACTTTGTTTGACAACATTACACTGACTATTTCACTCTGTTTATACATTATGAATCGTTATATAGTGTTTTATAACATACCCACTGTTTGCCATTAATAAATTTAAAGGAACCGTCCAGTGGCAAAAGTATTTTCTAAATAATCTCTATCCCAATGTTAGGCACTTTTGTAATTTACTTTCATTAAAGTTTCTGTGGGCTTCCTGACATATTCCATCATCTGAGCAGGAAATCAAGTGACCATAGGAGCGTGGCTTTTTTCAGGGCAGCCTTTGAAGCCACACTGCCTTGGTCTTGCCTCACAAGGTCATCTAAATAAGGTAGAAAACAGAGCGTATGGACTGAGACTGAGATTGATAGAAAGGAAGATAGACAAAGCACAGCAAAGTATCCTGGGGTTTTTGGTTTTACATGAAAAAAGGAACCAGTCATCAAATACAAAATGCTTCTGCTTGGCTGCAGGGAATGATTTATTCAGCACAAAAAACAAATTAGTACAGAAAGCATCACAGGAAGATGAACGAAGACTCAAACAAGCTATCTGAGAATTTTTTTTCTTTTTTGTGGTTCTCTGGATGAAAGAGAACCACAAAAAATTATTGCTTGCAGCTTTGAAAAGCTGGAAAATTATGATATTGCTACCAAGCTTGCTATTTTAATGCAATTAAAAAAAAAAAAAACCTTAAAGGAATATTCAAACCACATCTTTACATATATAGGCAAAGTTAAGTAAAGGCTATTATCAAATACATTGCTGTTCTGATTTTTATTCCCTTCAGAGCTCGGGTAGTTCTTTTCTCTTGCTTTTGTACACAAGCTTCCCTAGATTACCGACTATCGTTCTCTAATCTAACAGGCTGTAGGGCACTGGCCAGGATGCTCGAGCGGGGAATATCAGCAGCACAGGAGCTAGTTTATACTTCTTATTGACAAACGTTAATCCTTTTCAGCATTGTGCACTGCTTCAATGTCCCTCTTACAGGCTCAGCTAGAAACAGTAGACCTGCCCACAACCTAACTAGGAAAAGGGAGCATGAAGCTGGCTGTGAAGAGCTAGTTCTGTGAAACAGCATGAGGAGAACACCTCTTTAGCAGTTGCTGTCATCCAAGTGTATTTTCTTTAAAGCAGTTTTTCTATTTACTATCACTGCAAGCAATAATTTGTAGACAAAAACATAACCTTTAATTTAATTATATATAAAAAAGTCCAAAAAAGCAATATTCATATGTTAAGAACATTGTCACTTCATCATTGCTAGTACACATATAGGGCGACATGTATGAAATTTGGCGTGTTAATGCCAAATTTCATGCGCCTAACATTAGTCTAGAATGCGCCTAATTTATGAACCCGCTCTTCGGCTGGTCATAAATCAGGCACATTCTAGAGCTAGGGCGACAGTTCTGGCTCAGGTATACCACTTTCAAAGTGGTATACCTGTTCCAAATGTAATGCGCCTAGAAATGTCATAGTGAAGCTATAAATCTATAGCTTTGCTATGGTTCTAGTGTGCCCCACCTCCCGTGGGAGATTTAAAAATGTATGAACGGGGCTGCGCCTGATATCAGGTTGCTAAGACACCAGATATCTGGTGCAGCCCCGTTCATACATATCGCCCATAATGAACCGATTATAAAAATTCATTAAATATAAATTTATAAATTCAACCATTATGAAAAGTACCAGTGGTAAGCTCATGATTAGAAGTACATTAATCAAATTCTTTCCATTATTCATAAGTCCAAAGGATCAGGTGGGCCATCTGTACTCTATTATGCTAATGGGTCAAAAATCAAATTAAAGATTGATGGAGATACTATGAAGGGGACACTGTAATGTTATACTCTCCCTCAATTTTCCCTTCCTAACAGTGGGGAAATTGTCCTAAAAGGGGGACATTTTAGTGCTTTTGATTTTTAAATTTGTATATGCACCTCTTTGTTCATTTTATACTAAGAGTGAAGCTAATACTCTTACACTTACTCTTCCCTACCTATTTATAGCTGTTGACATTCATGTTGATCCCTTTGCTGAAAAATGTATGCCAATTTCATTTTCATATAAACAAATTTAGATCTTTTACCCAATTGAATTCACTATATTTATTGGTGGGTACAAATGTGAGGCCTTTTGACAAAACACTGGTCTCGGAATCAGTAAGAGTGTAATGTGAGGGGGAAATGCATCGGAACATTTCATGCACATTTTAGGGCTAATCTGAGGGTAAGCCATCATTTGAGTGGAGCCTCCCTTTTTGAGGTTATCTGTTAGGAAGGAGAAATTAAGGGAGAGTATAACATTACAGTGTCCCATTCATAGTATCTCCATCTATCTTTAATTTAAGTTTTGACTAGGGATGAGCGATTATAATCGACAAAGTTGAAATTGGCACGGTTTTTAGGTTGATCAGAAATTTCCGATCACGCAATAATTTCGGTGAGAATCTGCGCATAATCTATTACTATCGCGGCAATTTCGGCGCTTCCTGTCATTTTGGCGGCCAGCAAATCAGCTTAGAGCATAGAGTAGGGTGAGCTGGGTGTGGGGACGTCATGACTGTGATGTGTATGGTTGTCATTGGCTGGAAAAATCACATGACCTCGTTTTGCATAGAACAGCGTTTCCTGTTCTTCATCATTTTGTCAGTGTCTCTCATTAGAGCAGGACGTGTGCTAGATCTCTCCTCAATACAGCTCAGAGACACAGTTCTCTTTATTCACACAGACAACTATGCTTTTAGCTGTGAACATTAGAACATAGGTAGATTAGAGAATTTCAGCTCTTAGTTAGTTAGACAAAGACTTTTTAAAGAAGCATCTAGTGCTGTACATCCGTCGGGACGGGGGGGAGAGGGGTTCGGGTCAACACAGACAGACAGGCAGGCAGGTTCTATTTGAAAGGAGAGTGGGATATTGTGAAGCCCAGGGCTCTGCTTTGAACCTGCATTGAAATGGCTTTTTTTTACCAGTTTTTTGGCCAGGCGCACCCTCGCACCTGAGTTTGAAATAGTACCTTTTAAATTTTTTATGCAGCCTAGTTTTGTTCAAAGACCCACCTTGTACTTACATTAGGATACAAAAATTTTCTAGTAACTGCTATTGTATTTCATTGGTGCAAAACCCACCTTTTATTATCTGTCTCATTTTTAAATAGGTGTTTTTCACTTTGGCGCAGCCCATTTTTGTTCAAAGACCTATTTTGTACTTATATTAGGGTACAGAAAATTTGCTAGTAAAATTTCAGGTGTATTTTCAAGGTGCAAAACCCACCTTTTATTATCTGTCTCAATTTTAATTAGGTGTTTTTCACTTTGGAGCAGCCCATTTTTGTTCAAAGACCCATCTTGTACTTAGATTAGGATACAGAAATTTGCTAGTAATTTCAGGTGCATTTCATAGGTGCAAAACCCACCTTTTATTATCTGTCTCAATTTTAAATAGGTGTTTTTTTACTTTGGCCAGCCCATTTTTGTTCAAAGACCCCTTTGTACTTATATTGG